>CM076584.1:1558099419-1558362729 GCA_034641835.2 Pinus albicaulis
TTCTAGCTATGAGGAGGCAGCTAGCCAGCAGGTCTGGAGAGAGGCCATGCAGGAGGAGTATTCTTCTATCATGAAGAATGAGGTTTGGGAGGTGGTGCCGAGGCCTGAGGGCAAATCCGTGGTTACTTCCAGATGGCTTTACAAGGTAAAGCATGCTGCAGATGGCAGCATTGAGAAATTCAAAGCGAGGTTTGTGGCTAGAGGGTTCTCCCAGGTAGAGGGAGTTGATTATGAGGAGACCTTCGCTCCCGTGGCTTGATATACTTCGATTCGCTCCATTATATCGATAGCAGCAGAGATGGGTTGGAAGATCCACCAGATGGATGTGAAGACCGCATTTCTCAATGGCTTCATACAGGAGGAGGTGTACATTGAGCAGCCACGGGGCTTTGAGGTGCATGGAAAGGAGTCCCATGTGTGTAGACTGAAGAAGGCCAACAGCACAGAGCAAGCTCCCGGAAACTTGGGCACTCCCGGGATAGATACTTGGAGGTATGGGTTTCCCACAAAGTGGGGATCAGACCTTTACTATAGTGATGGTGAAAGAAGCCTCTCATTAAGTGTGCTTTGTATGTGGATGACTTGGTCATTACAGGTGCAGAGAGACTCATAGAGCACTGCAAGAGAGATCTTGCGGCGGAGTTTGAGATGAAGGACATCGGCTTGTTGCATTACTTTTTGGGTTTGGAGGTGTGGCAGGAGGAGGGGCATTTCTTCCTGGGGCAGGGGAAGTATATTGTGGATATCCTTGGCAGATTCCACATGGAGGATTGTAAACCCATGTCGACACCGATGATCACCAACTGGAAGAAACTTCATGCTTCGGATTCCGAGTTGGTGGATCCCACATTGTACAGACAGCTGATTGGTTCCTTGATGTATTTGGTCAACACTAGACCAGATATTTGTTTTGCAGTAAACACGATGAGTCGGTTTATGTGTGAGCCTAGGAAGGTTCACTGGGTGGCTGCAAAACACATTTTGCGATACTTGCAGGGGACAGTGGATTATGGTCTGGACTACAGGCAGGGGGATGGAGTGAGATTGGCAGGTTACACTGATTCTGATTGGGCAGGTTGTGCTTCTGATAGGAAGAGCACTTCAGGGTTTTGTTTTGGGTTGGGTTCGGCAGTGGTGTGGTTTCGGCCAGCGACGATCGATGCACGCGGGTTCGTGACAGTATATGGCGACGATCCTAGCTAGTTGTATGAGGCCATGCGAAGCCGCAAGATGTTGTTTGGCTTATTTGGTCAACCGTTGAGACCTTCAGTGATTTACTGTGATAATCAGAGTTGCATTAAACTCAGGGAGAATCCAGTATTTCATGACAGGTCAAAGCATATCGGGATCAAATATCACTTCATCAGAGACTATGTTCAGAAAGGAGCTGTGAAGCTTGAGTATATTCCCACTGATGAGTAGGTTGCAGATATTCTTACCAAAGCCTTACCAAGGGGCAAGCATGTCTACTTCGGAGACAAGATGGGTGTGGTGAGGAACACTTCCTCGGTAAGAGGAAGTGTTGAAATTTGGTACCGGAGGACAGGTGGTTCCCTAAGGCTTTGATCTTTGGCCTAGGGAAAAGTGTCCAAAAGAATTTAATTTTTCTCCTAAAGTAACTTTATAAATTTTTATAAAGTTAAATCTAATTTAAAAGTGACTTAAGTGATAAAGTTACTAAAGTGACTTTATAAAGTTATAAAGTCAAATCTAATTTTAAAGTGACTTTAAGTGATAAAATTACTAAAGTTAAAGTGACTTTAAATAAAGTCAATATAAAATTAGAAAGGAAAAAGTGACTTTGGAAATAAAAGACTAAGTGGGTCTTTATTAAAGTGGGGTGAATTAAAAAATGAAAAGTGAGATTTAAATGAGCATTTAATCTCAACCGTAGATCTCAATCTATCTCAGCCATTGGATTTAGGGATTCCCCAAAAGTCACTTAGGGTTAGGTTAAAGGAGGAAAAGGAGGAAAAGGTCATTCATTCTTTCATGAGCAGATTGAGAGAGGAGGAGAGGAAGCTGAAGAGTAATTTCTGAGCAGAGGGAGAGCAGCAAAGGCAGCACAGCAAGTCCGTACAGCAAGAGGGCACACTTCCCAAGGCTGAAAATCCGTACAGCAGAGTTTCATTGGCACATTAACCAAGGCAGAAAGTCCGTACAGCAATTTGCACGGTTTTCGAGAGAGGGGCAGCATTGTTTTCGAGGAGCTGGAGCAGCAGCAAGGAGCACGATTTTCTAGACAGAATTTCTAGGCACGAAAATCGAGAAAAGAAGCTGTTGTCCTGACTGTACGGAATCCGTACAGTCCATACGGTCATTCCTGGCACGTTTTTCGAGGCAGTAAAGGCAGCATTTAATGCTGTAATTTCTCTGAAAAATTTCTGCTGGCTGTTTGGCACGGTTTTCTAGGTGGTGGGTGGCACGAAAGTCGAGATAAGTGATTTTTGTGTTTGCTGTAATTTTCTGTGTATTACTGCTCACTGTAAAAGCATTTTTCAGAAATAAAAGAGAAGCTTCCAGACTGGTTTTCCCCAAGAGTTGTAGGGGTTTTTTCAGGGTCACCTTGACCAAAAATTTCTGAGTTATGATGTGTTGAATGACTGTTTGTTACTGCTGTTATTTTATTTCTGCATTTACAGCATTCTGAAAAATTTCCAGAATTTGTGTTTTCAGCAAAATTTATTTTTCCAGTTGTTGAATGTATGGTTATGGGAAAGGGCATTTAATTATTTTTGGAGTAATAAGGTGAAAACTGAAAACCGGGGTGGGAAACTGAATTTTCTACAATTGTGGAGATCATCATTGTTTCATGTGAAGCAAGATTTTTTGTTTTTGTTTTAATGGGCCTATAAGGTCGTAAGAGGGTTTGAATCACCCTCTGATACCAAATGTAATACGCCATACACAGAAATTTAATTGCAGACAAAATATATCCAGCAGTAATGTATTTTAATGAAATCAGCAGTGAAATTTAATTGAGAAACAATCAAATACACTAGAAAAACACTGCACACAACATATTTCTGATGATGGCTCTCTCCCGTGATGAGCAGATAGATAAACAAGCATCGAAATGAACTTCTCTCCCACTAATTCAAACAATCCTGCACTGATGTTCGCCCCCGTGCCCGTGATAACCAGCAGCAATGTAACCTCCACCCACCCTACACTGGTCACTCTCGTGAGAATTCCGTTTCTTTTCTCCCCTCAAAACTCCAGTACCCACCTCCCTTAAATAAATTCCATCCAATCCTTCCCGCTCCCGAGTGTCTTCCTTTATTAATTAAGATATTTCTGCATTAAAACATGTCAGAATTTCTGGATTAAATTGAGATAGGAATATAAATTAAACAATCCTCCCCACCGCCTCTAACCTCTCGAGGCCTTATCCATCCCTAAGTTCATATTAAATGTTTCTTTTCATGGTGGGTGATCCACATTAAGATGAGTACGAATATACAATTATGAAGGTGGGATGATATAATTATTTTATTTATAGAGTTTGGGGCTTTATTTTAAGTTCCTTTAATATTAATTAATAATTTTTTTTATATTGCATACTCATTTTAACTTAAGGATTAACTTTATTATTTCATTTCTTTTATTACTTCTTTTCATAAAATCTATACTTAGATGATCTTAATATATATAGATCTGTAATCTTAATATTAAGTTCCCAATCTATGTAATCTTGATATTAGGTGGGTGTACTAGTGCGATGTGGGCGGTATAGGCAGGTGTAGCTATCAAATGCCTATATCGTTCACACGCTAATATTGTTTTGGGTATAACTTGGGAATGGGTCGTTACAAATCATACGTTCAATTTCGCTCTTTTGGACATAAGGATATCTGTAAGGCCTGATGTTTGGAGGAACACTTCTTGGAATCAAATGAATAGCATGATCATGATCACGAATAGGTGGAATTCCATTGGGAGTTTCAAACACCTTGGAATGATTGTCCAAGACTTTTTGGAGATCTGGAGAGATAGATGATTTTGATGTTGGAACTTTTGGTGAGCATAATTGTGCAATTACGCCTTATTGTTCTTTCTTCAGAAGCTTTGTCGTGACATTAGAACTTATTATCTTTCCCGGCTCTCCTGCAATACCCCGTAATTCAACTTCCTTTCTTTTCGAAAAAAATTTCAAGAAAAATTATTGAAAATTAAAAGTTATTGTCCCCAAAGATTGTAACCATTGTACTCCTAGTACAACATTAGCACCTCCCATTGGAATGGAAAGCATTGGACTATTCAATACATATTCCCCCATGGTTAGCTTCATATTATGGCATTTTCCAGAGCAATTTATAGTTCCTCCATTTGTAACCATCACTTGACACTCTGGTGTTAGGTATAGGAAGCAATTCAATTCCTTGGCTACCTTACAATGAATAAAATTATGGGTACTACCTGAATCAATCAACATTATTACCTTTTTCTTCTTGATATGCCCTTCTATCTTGAGAGTTTAAGGAGTGGTAATCCCTACCAATGCATTACAGGATATGGTAGGACTTGTTTCTTCCTTCTCTAGGGTTGGTTCCTGGTGTATATCCTCTTCTTTTGAAGTTTCTTGTTCATTTTCTTCCTCCTCTTCACAATCTCTGTAAAATCATTTCTTCTTAGCACACTTATGACCTTTAGTGTATTTTCTATCAAAACTGTATCAAAGCCCTTTTGCTCTTTTTTCTTCCGATTGTTGTGGTGTCAACCTTGTAGGTTGTGGAAGTCCAAGAGTAGCAACACTACCATCTTTATAGATGTGAGTGGTAGGCTTCCTTGTCGCCATAATTTTACATTCATTTTTTCTTGCCAACTTGAATGCCTTCTCCAATGAATCAGGTTCCCAAAGGCGAACCTCATATTGGGTGTTATCCTTAAAAGTCCCTATGAGGACATAAATCCTGTGTTCCTCTGGAATATCAGTTACCTTTATATTCAATTTTTGGAAGTCCTCAATGTGCTCCACCACTAAACCCTTTTGTTTGAGATTTATCAATTGGTTAAAGAAGGTGTTTCTCTTTGTATCCTCATAATGTGCTATCATTTCCTCTGTAAAAATTGAACAAGTGACAATTTTTTTACAGGAGCAAAGCCATCGATACCATACAAATGTATTTTTTTCTAAATATAAAGTTGCAATGCGTATCGTTTGTGTGTTTTGCACATTATTGAGATCAAAATATTGCTCCATCTGTAGTCTCCATGTTACGGGATCCTTGCCATCAAACTTCCTCATATCGATCTTTGGAATATGGTGGGTCTTCAATCCACCATTAGAGTTTATGAAATCACGATTAACATTTGGAGTTTATGAAATCACAATTAACATTTCTTTTGTTCTCATCATGAATTCCCTCTACTATCTTTTCGCCATTAGGAATCATTTTTTGTATCAACTTTGTCAAACCTTCCATGTCTGCTTTTAGATCATTCTTCATGTCTTCCATGTTGTCTTTAATTTTTTCTTCCATGTCATCCATCTTAGCTTCCATGCCATTCTTCAAACCCCATCCATCTTAGCTTCCACGCCTTTCTTCAAAACTTCCATTTCATTTTTTGTTGCTCTTTGCAAGAGAAAAAGTTGTTGCACTTGCTCTTGTAATTTTGATATATCATGTTGCACTTCTTCCTCTTCATGAGTCATAGTAGAGCTTTTTGAGGGCTTAATGGGTGTTGAATTCTTTTTAAGGGGCATTTTAGAACCTAATACTGATATTTATGCTTCAATATGCCCTTTCAAACTTATTTTTCAAACAAGACTTATGCAATTTTGAAAAAAAAATACACACATTTTTCTTGCTTTTGAGGAGCCCGATATTGAAACTGATGTATGTCTATAATTTCAGATCCCCGATATTTTATTTTCGGTCCTTTATTAGCCCTCTAAATCTTCTTTCTAATGCCACAGGTTTGACCTGATTTGGATTCTTCAAGACAAAGTTATGCCCAATCTCCCACAATGACCTAATTATGGATTGGTTCAATAGAGTGAACTTGTACGGCGTGCCACATGTCACTGTTTCCTCCTTCGGCTCTGAAATTGATGCACATGAAACTACAAACCATGTACTTTCAACCACTTTTTACATAATTCCAATCTGATGCTCAGAGAGAAAGTTATCATGATTTTCCCAAGGTCACCTCTTTGAGATGAAATTCAGGAATCTACAAAAACCCTAACTTTCACAGATCATATCCCCGAAAATATTTTGAACCAAGATCTGAAATTTTACACGAAGTTCCTCAGGATTTCTTCGCAAATGGGTTTTTTTAGCTTCTGAACCTTCGTAGAAAAAAGGTTATAGCGAAAATGCCATGATAACCTGTTTGAAGCAGCGAAACCTTAGAATCCAAAGCTCTGATACCAAATGTTATGAAACCAGCTCACAAAATAGAATAAAAGAGAGATCAATGACTTAGAAATCAGCCACTTCGAGTGGGCAACCTCCTTTAGATTACATAAATGAACAATTCTTGGATGATACAAATGACAAAACCTCCTTTCTTTATATAGGAGTCCATGGGGTCACAATATAATCCCAACCGACCTAACAATAATAATGTAAGGGTCATACTATATGAATCCAGAAAACTATCATGCCTATGAAAACCTATACATCTTAGTTACGTTGTTATCTAGAAACGGTTCTAAAGATTCTAAGAGTTCTGAGATATACATCAGCAGGCTTGAGGTATTTCCAGTATCTCCTTTTGGAATGTCAGAGTATGCTTAAGGACTGATTGATAATGCTAGTATCATATTGATGAGTGTGTTGATATTACGTGTATGGTGATAAGTGTGAGCTAATAAGTAGAAAAGTGTTACTAGCTGTTATGTGATGTCATGTTGATCAGTATTTTAAGATGTGTGTGATAACTTAGGGTTTGTTCCTCAGTCTATAATAGTGAGCAATTAATCCATCAAGCAGAGTTGACTTTGTTTGTTGGATATGGCATTAATGGTCAGTTTCAAGAGACTAGATTGACTTTTGAGCAGAGCCTTTGCTGATGCACATTTATGACAGGCCTATATGTTTGATGTACATTAACGAAATTTGATGCCAAGGTTGAACAGTAAAAGTGTTGAGGTTGTTGAGTTAGGGTTTGACAACCAGGGTTTGGTATTGATGTTGAGAAGAAGCAGATTTGATTATGAAAATGGACTTGACAGACATCTTCATGCTACTAGGGTTTGATCTTTTATCGCTACTGACGACCTTGTGCTAGTATTGCAGATTGACAAAGTCAGCAAATTGTTTTTGATGTTATTCATCAAGCGCAAGTGGATCTAGTCTGGAAATTGTGAAGCATGGTCTACTTGTTGAATAGGGTGGCAAGGCAGGTTGGAGCCTAAGAACACTTCAGGGTGGCAGAGTGGTGCTAGGAAAGATTGGAGCTTGCACAAGGCATTGGAGTGTCCTTTCAGTGGGAGTTGATAAAGCCAGGGCGTTGGTGCATCCTTCATGTTAGAGTTGGTAAATCAGAGCATCCTTCATGTTCGAGTTGGTAAATCATGGCGTTGGAGCATTCTTCACGTTGCAGCCTGTAAACCAGGGGTTGGAGCCCCCAATTGATGTTGAAAATATTGGAAGTTGGAGCTTTCTAATTGATGTAAATTTTGAAAACCTATATTAAGAAACATTCGATGGTTTTTCTCCCGGAAGCGTCTCCACCTAAAAATCTTGTCTATTGTCTTTGATATTGTGCATTGTTGAATGGTGTTATTGATTTTTGTTTTGATCTAATGCTAATGTTATTTAATGCTCTGGAGACTAAAAATTAACTAACTAAAGGGAAATATTGATTCCTCTTCCCCCTCTTAGTATTTCCAACAATGGTTGTGGGCATGGAATCATAAAGAACAGCAATTTTTTAAGACATCTTTGATATTTCATTATAGATGGATGACTCTTAATTTGCTGGTTAATCTATTTGTCATAATAAAACTCACAAACTTATGATTTTTGAATTGTGATATATTTTCTCTACACACTTATTACAAGGCTTCTTGTGAATAAAGGTCATTCTTCATTTCAGTTTTGGGCATATTGCAACACACATGCAACTACCAGCATTTACATTGTGAACATTCATCAAAGTTTCACCAACTCTTGGGCATTCACTATCATAACTCACATCTAATGAGGTTAAAGAACCATTGAGAGTACTGAGCTTGAAACTCCTCACAAATCTGCTCCCGCTTCTACTTCAGCATGTCCAATTTGGACATCTTGGACTAGCAATGTTGAGAGCTCTATGTGAGCTTAGGATTTTAGGAGTTTCCTTCACCTTAAAAGACTTTGGAACTTTGACCTTTAAAAGTGAGTAAACTGGCTAAGTGAAGTCAACCCAGTGTTGCACGATCCTTCCCCCCCCCCCCCAAGATCCAACGTTAGAACCGCATCCCATACCGATGCTTGGGCGATCCTCCAACAAAACTGCAGATCCGAAAATCAAATCCGCGGTTCCGTCGTTTTGAGGCGATTCTTGGAAATCTAGAACCACACAAGGCCGATCCACGGTTCCGGATTCCCGATCCATGAATCCAAAAAAGGATCCGTTGGGGATCCATGGAGGTTTGGGCACGGATCCGCGTGGATCGCCAGTGGATCCAGAGGGAGATGGGCGGTTCCGCGAGGTTCTAAATTTTTTTAAAAACATTTCTTTGACTTAAGTTAGGTTGGGGCTTCCCAGACACTCCCAAGGTTCTCTCTTGATGCTCCTTAGATGCTTCCTAGATGCCTCGTCATGGTAATGTTAAATTTTTAAAGTAAAAGAGACATACTCATTTATCTTTCATTTTCATCCTTTTACTTAAATTTTTAACATTACCATGAAATGACTCAGGATGTTTGAGAGTGGTTCTAGCCCCATTGGGCTTCATATGGAGAAAATATAATTTCATATCCTATTCAAAATTCAGTAGACTTTAATAGTTTTAAGGAATTTAGGATCAATGAGATTGTGGCTTTTCATTAGATTATATCATGTATGAGGGTAAGTGATTGACATTTAATCAAGAGCACCAAGCCCTCTATGTGCTCATGTACCATAGTGTTGGTGGTGTTAATTGCTGAATTCCTTTGTCATGGCCTTAGCAAAAAATTACCTTTCAATTAAGTCAAAATCATTGATTAAGCATGTTAAGATTTTTCCACCATATTTTAAGGCTTGGATTAGGTAGTTTGATTAAAATTGGGAAATGTTGACTAATATCCCTGGACAATCGAGGTAGAGGCAAATGCAAGACAAGAGGAGAAGAATATAGATTCTAGAAGGTTGATGCTCGAATAATTAACCATTGATGTACAATGGATGCCATATCTATCTTGATTTGTATACAAATATGCATGTTTTCATATCTTCTACAACTAGTTTGGTATTTTGGATGTTTTTTTTAACATAAATACAAAAAAATATAAATATATAAATATATATATATATATAGTAGACGGTTCCGAGATGCTTCGCTTCCTAAATTTTTGGGAAATGACGCTTCCGCGTATCTGCTTCCAAAAATGTCCCTGATTCGTGCAACATTGAGTCAACCTGAACTGATCCTTTCACCTTATACCAAAAACAATTAGGCTTAGGTTGACAAAGGGATTCCCCCCAGGTTGGATTTCCTTAATCTAAAGATTGGAGCAAAACACCAACATGACAGCGGATGATTTGCTTGGTAGTACTCTTAGTCTCTCCCCACAAAAGGTTAGGACTTTTCCTTGTAGGGAGAGATGAAGAGGTAATAGCGACCACTATTAACGTTAGTGGTTAGGTTATATAAATGTTAGCTGGTAGTCACCAGTGACATATGATCAATATAACATTAAATGATAAAGGTAGAGCTTAAACCATCATAGCCTCTTAAGGGTGCTATAAATATGAATGTGAGATGATATATGTGGGGAAGTATGGTACATAAGTCTGTATGTGTGCAGCCTATTTCAGGCTAGCCCTTATCATGTTTCACGTGTATTTGCATGCACTCTGAAAAGACTAGCATGCTTTCTTGTTTTGACCTCTTAAGAGATAGAAGGAAATGCAACATGTCACAGAAGATCGCAACATTGCTAGTCTACAATACAACTGACAGATGAAAAAAGGAGTAGCATTTGTAATAACTTAATAAGTCTCATGATCTCTCCAATACCTAAATATTTTGAAGAGAAACTATACAGTTATGGTATGTTACCTACCCCATCATTTCCACTGACATATAGATCAGGCACAAAACAAAAAAGCCCCATTCATTGTGGACCCACTGAATAAATTTAAGTTGGGTTAAAATAAAATTATCTGGATCCTATTTATGCTCATCTATTGTATTTCTTCTATAAAAAAAATAACGAAAAATTTTAAACCAAAGTAGTCATGTTTGTCCATGAAGATTTGAAGCAGCACCAAGTCCTAAGTTCCCAACACCCATTGGAAAAGAACAGCAGACAATCACAGGATCGTTAAAGGTTTGAAAATGTCTAAGTTGCTAGCCAATTTTAGATGCAAGAAACAAGAAACAATTTGAGGGACTTTTTCTCATTGCATGCTAAATATATTAATTCTGTAAAAGTTTTGTCTTACCATAAGAATATCTGCTTCTGTCACCTCTTCTAAAGTTGCATGAAATGCTTCTACTAACTGTAAAAATATTAAAAAGGAAAAAATTTATGTCATTAATTGACAATAATGACACAAAACATACATCCAGATAACATGCACAGTGGACTGACAAAAAGGAGTAGAGACATATGATGCCTTTACCTGAATTGGTAGATCAGATATAAAGCCAACTGTATCACTTAGAAGTGCTTTACGCCTACACAATTGCAGAACACTCACAGCAAGTAAGCCAGTGATTACAGTCCTTTATTCTTGCAAAATAATAAGCTTACCTGTGCACCATAGGTAGTCAATGCTTATGAACAGCCAGTTTTTAAAAGCAGTGACCAAAATATGAAAAGCAAGAATGAGAAGACATGGATTTCCAGTTGGATTTACCCAGAAGGAAGAAATATTTTTCGCAGGCGCGGGTCCAGTGTTGCAAAAAGTCTACACTAATATAGAATGCATTAGAATTTTAACCAAGGTTGACAAATTCAGGAACAAAAGCTCAATACAAAAACTTGATAAATAATCTAGAATCTAAATAACTTAGTGAAGCAACCTAGACTAATTGGATGCACAAACAATGACCTACATAAACCCTAAAACATATAATCCTGAAAAGTATACTTGTCATCGATGTAGAGATCACTTTGTGAAAGAGCTGCCACCAGTGATGATTTCCCCTGGAATATCAACAAGGATCAAATATCTCATAAGTGATGTCATCCAAATACTAACTAAAACATTTATGACTGAAAATTCCACAAGCCTATGACATGCAGTTGAAACACATCTCCCTTTGGTAGGCCTTTGGTCTCTAGAAACAAAAAAAGTACATTAAAACACAGAAATAACCTAAAATGTTCAACAAGAATAATAACATATTGGATATACTTCCAGGAAGTGTAGAGATATAGGGTTTCAGTTTGTGAAAATTTCTGAATGTTACTTATGCAGAAATCTACTATTAGATCTGGTTATGCTCCTCCTACGTAATTAAATTATTAAGCTGAATATTCAGATTAATATTGAAGCAAAACACAAAACAGACTTTCACCAATTCAGATCTAGAAAAAGTACATGCACATAGACAAAGTGACACAATGATTTTCTGGACAATAGTCCCCGGAAAAACCCAATGCGGGAAAACTGGTCTCTGGCTGTTGGAGGGTTTTATTATTAAGAGTATTTCAGAATACAACAAATCTAGGTTCCAGATCTAGAAAACCCGACAAAAAAAAATATAGATCTGCAACTCGCCAACTGTTCTGAAGCCAAAATATTGACCGATCCACACCCTCAAATGAGATTTACAGGACTCAGCCAAATCTAGTCCCTAGAAACCCCTACGCTGCCCCTGAAGCCCCTGTGTCAGCCTCTACAGCCTTTGCGTTCCTCAGCGCTGGCCTGGAAAGCGCTGTGTAACCCCAGACTGGGTGACGCAGTCCCTACGCTGCTATCGAGGGTCTTTGCGTAACCTCTGAGGGTTTTCAGCTGCCTAATGCTGCCCTGGGAGTGACTGCGCAGCACCTGCGTAGTTGAAGTTGCACCTGTGCGGCGCAACTGCTGCCCTCTCTGTTGCTGCTTCTCCTGCTTCTTTGTGCTGCCTTTCTGAAGCTACTCTCTGTCTCTTGTTGATTCTAGACATTGGGATCAGACCATCCCCTTTGTCTAAACTCCCCTCTCTGCAGCTGAAACACTTCTGAGAATTCTTAGCAAACCCTGCCCTAGAATCTCAACTTAGCTTCAGTGCTCTGCTTCTGTGTGTCTTTACAAATGACCCCAAGCCTTTCCTTTATACTTTTCTCATTGGGAAACCAACGACCATGATCAGATCTTGAATCAATGGCTAAGATGAAAAGAAAGCTTGATCCGTGTGACTTAAGACAATTTAATCACATGTTCAATTTAATTAACTTTAATTATTTAATTTTCCTAAGTTTAGACTGAGGAAATACATTAAAATAATTAATTAATTAAATATCTCCTAAACCAGATGAAATTTCCCAAATCCCCTTCTGGGTCTTGTAGATCATGTGTACTCTAGTCCCTCCACAAATTTTGGGAGCTAGAGCACATATGATGCTACCCACAATACACAAAATCTCAACACTCCCTCTTAGCACAGAGTGTGCTCTAGCAATACATCACACCATGCATCACAAGATTTTGGACACTGGTTTCTGTGATGTTGATGCTTGGCCTGCTGCCACTCAATTCTGCACTGTTGCTGCCATTCTGTATTGCCGCCCGTGACGCTGTCACCGCCACTGCCGCATCTATACTGCAGCTCCCTCTCAATCTGTTGCATGTGTGCTGCCCATAGCACTGCCACTACTAACTGTTGCACTGCAACTTAAGTTGTGGAGAGAAACAACTGAATCTCCTGCCCAATCTTTGACAGACAAGTCAGTTGGGCTGCAACCTTATCACTAAAGCTCCATAGGCTGTTGATCTGTTTTGTCATCTGGAGGATGATGCACAGCTACAGCTCTGCACTGCGTAAGCAGACTCCCTCTGCACTATTGAAGTCAAATCAGCCCCTTGTGCTGAAATCTCTCACATGCTACGTTGTCCTCCTGAAGCCTCCACGCTGCTGCAACTCTGCTATGCGTAAGCAGCTCTGCTCTACACTGTTGAAGTCACATCAACCCCTACCCTGCTGCTGCCTCTACGTTGTTTCTGCATCTGCACTGCGTTGCTCCTTCCAGCCTTCAGATCTCCCTCTACTTCATCTGTCATCTATGCACCCACTGCTCCACTTGTCCCGCTACTGTCTTAAGGTTCTCGTAGCTTGGATGTGATCCAAGAGATGAGTTGCTCAAGGATCCCACCGCTTTTCTGTAGTTGTTCTACATATCCATGTCGCCCCACTTTTGTGGTTCATGAGCGCTCATGGCTGCATCATCTTCTAACCCATCATCTGCCACAACAGCCTTGGAAGAAGAAGCTTCCTTGTCTTTTTTCTTTTGAGGACAATTGCTGGCGAAATGACCCAGTTCCCCACATTGGAAGCACTTGATATTTGATAGATCCTTCTTCTTCTTACCCTGCTGCCTATTTGATGCCAAGGCTACATCTTCTTCATCTTTCTTCTTCACTTTGCTCGATCCCGAGTTGTACTTCTTCTTAGTGATACTGCGGAGTTCTTCTTGACGCATGATTTCCCACAAGTTGTCCCAGTCCGGGAGGTCCGCTCTGCCCAAGATACTTTGGACAAAGGTTTCCCACTCATCTGTGACTGCATTGAGAGCAGTCCTGACCATCACATCATCCTCCACCTTTGCACCCGTGGCAGTCAACTGGTCTCTGATCGACTGTAATCCGAAGAGAAAATGTTCCATGTCTTCCCCCTTGGTCATCATGAATGACCGCATCTAAGTCTCCAAAATCATCTTCCTTTGGATAGATTTTCCCTCATATAGGGATGTTAAGGCCTTCCACATTTCATTGGTTGTTTTCTTCTCAGCTATATGTGTGACAATATGGTCCTTAACTCCATCCATTATCAGCTGCTTGGCATGACCAGCAGCTTCATTATGCTTCCTCAGGAGATCTGCATCGGTCGGCGTGGCCAGAACTTGTTCTGCATGGTCTCTTAGATGATATGCCTCTAAGACTATCATGATTCCAGCCTTCCAAACTGAGAAGTTGGAAAGGCCATCCAATCTGCCTTGATCACGTAGTCCATGAGGTGCCATCTGCTCAGAAATTTGTCGGAGCTCCTCTTCTCTCTACAAGAGATCTAGATTTAAGGTCCTTGGCAAAACAAGCACCTTCTACTCCCTCTTACAACTGATTTCCCTTCTTGGAAATCTGCCAAATCAATCAATGACTCATCTCTCTTCGATCCTTAGATTGATCTGCAAGTTTCTTTGGCTAGAAACTCTCTGAGAAGTTGATCTCCTCCCGCTCTTTGTTACTAGTGCTTAGACTAAAATTCTGAAAACTTCAGAAATTTAACCCCACCAGCACCTTCTGAAGGTCTGCAGCTCTGCTTCAGGCACTTCTGGATCTGACAGCTTCAGATCTGCGTCACCTTGGTTGGCTTCAGACAATCCCACCATTGTCTCTATGTTGCCTCTGCGCACTAAGTGCGTGGGCCTGCTCGGAGATAGCGTAAGATTGTGTCACCCTGCCCTCTGTGTAACTCTGCTTCTCTGAAAATTGCACTGTCCCTTCAAATCTGGCCTTCTGCCACTGTTGTTGCTCTTCCTACTGCTTTCTACAGCAAGATCCTTCAGCCTTCTACTAGTGACCCTCCTAGATCTGCAATTGCTCTGATACCACATGAAAATTTCTGAATGTTACTTATGCAGGAATCTACTGTTAGATCTGGTTATGCTCCTCCTACTTAATTAAGTTATTAAGCTGAATATTTAGATTAATATCGAAGCAAAACACATAATAGACTTTCATCAATTCAGATCTAGAAAAAGTACATGCACACATAGACAAAGTGACACAGTGATTTTTTGGACAATAGTCCCCGGAAAAACCCAATGCGGGAAAACTGGTCTCTGGTTGCCGGATGGTTTTATTATTAAGAGTATTTTTTAATACAGCAAATCTAGGTTCCAGATCTAGAAAACCCGACAGAGAAAAATATAGATCTGCAACTCACCAACTGTTCTAAAGCCAAAATATTGACTGATCCACACCCTCAAACGGGATTTACAGGACTCAACCAAATCTATGCCCTAGAAACCCCAGCACTGCCCCTGAAGCCCTTGCGTCAGCCTCTATGTCCCTCAGCATTGGCTTGGAAAGGGCTGCATAACCCCAGACTGGGTGATGCAGTCCCTACTCTGCCCCTGAGGGTCTCTGTGTAACCTCTGAGTGTTTCCAGCTGCCTAACATTGCCCTCGGAGTGACCGTGCAACACCTGCGTAGTTGAAGCTGCCTCTGCGCTGTGCAACTGCTGCCCTCTCTGCTGCTACTTCTCCTGCTTCTCTACACTGCCTTTCTAAAGTTGCTCTCTGTCTCTTGCTGATTCTAGACATTGGGATCAAACCATCCCCTTTGTCTAAACTCCCCTCTCTGCAGCTGAAACATTTATGAGAATTCTTCGCAAACCCTGCCCTAGAATCTCAGCTTAGCTTCAGTACTTTGCCTCTGTGTGTCTTTACAAATGACCACAAGCCTTTCCTTTATACTTTTCTCGTTGGGAAACCAACAACCATGATCAGATCTTGAATCAATGGCTAAGATTAAAAGAAAGCTTGATCTATGTGACTTAAGACAATTTCATCACATGTTTAATTTAATTAACTTTAATTATCTACATTTTCCTAAGTTTAGACTTAGGAAATACATTAAAATAATTAATTAATTAAATATCTCCTAAACCAAATGAAATTTCCCAAATCCCTTTCTAGGTCTTGTAGATCATGTGTACTCTAGTCCCTCCACAAATTTTGGGAGCTAGAGCACATCCGATGCTACCCCCAATACACAAAATCTCAACACAGTTTTCAAGGCCCAGGTTCGAGTGAAGGCATGCTCTTCAACCCCAGGTGAAAAATGGGTATGGTTCCCTTGTTCTTATAGAGAGACTCTGTTTCCAACACCACTTTCAGGACATCTCATCTAAAATGGACAACTCCATCATCAAATCCGCAAATTTGTATGGTTCAAACATGGGGGTGACCTTGCATTCTCAATCCAAATTCAACCCAAACTAAGAAAGTTAGTCCCTCTTGCTTCACCACATCATTAGATGCAAAAGGATGGTTCCCTAGCTCATCATTCAAGCAGAGTTTGCAACACAACCCTTCCAGATCAAGAGTTTCTTCACAAAGGTAGAGTCACTGCATCATTTGTAGAGATTCACTGACTTGGTGACCAATAGGGACCAGTATCCATATCTTCTTACTGCTTCTCGAAGGCCGTTTCCAAGAAAGTGCAATGTTGGTTCTCAAAGGTTTCTTGTTTCCTTCAGTCGGTATATTTCTAGACCACCTTACCCCATTCACGTACTCTTTGGATGCTCCTGGCCAACTACTTCCTAATATGCAGGAGATGAATGGGAGTAGAGGACATGTATAGGAAGTATATCCAAGTCACTTGGATCCCCCACTCCCCCTAGATTAGTTCAAAGTGGGTTCCATCAGCTTTAAGTGGAAGCTAAGCACTAGATCTCATGGGAGGATATACTATGTGGAATATGCCATACATAGGAATTAGAGACAGAAGAGAACTTTAAATTCAGATTCCTTCAATATTATGAGATGCACAAATAATTCCACTACATGTTGAGAAAGTGTTCTGCCCACCTTTTTTCAACATCCAAACTAGTGATACCTGACATTATATTTGGAAGAGGCCCTAATCAACCAGACACTAATCAGAGAATTACAACTTTCTTCTTGGTTCTTCTTGTGGATAGGGGCATGAAGAGACAAGCAGAGAACAATGTCATTTCAACCCCCAAACTTGTAAGACCCATGTGGGTAGATATTGGGGTAGTTTACACCACACTAGCAGCTAGCCATCCTCCACCAGCTCCTGGCAGCAAGTCACGTCCACTAGACAGAGAGACATCTGCCAAGCATGATCTAGTGCTTCCAGGTAGTCATCTATACATAAATTCTTTCCTTCGACCTCAAATGATAAGAGAGTTGCACATCCAACGGTGGATACCTCAAAGGACAAAATCCCTCTCCTTGATTCGTAAACTATAGCAAATATCCCACTAAACAGCCTGTCACAATTGATCTTCAACCATGTTTTGCTATTGTTTCATTAAAACTGGTAATTGTGCTTCTAATACCTAATACTGGAAAAATAAATAAAAGAAATTTTAAATGCATGTTCAAACCAAGCAATTGACACACAAATTTACACTAGAGAAACTTACTGCGCGAAAAATCTAGCAATGAAATGGCTTCTGTTGTGCTTTATTAATTCTTTTAAGAAGGCGGAAATATGGATTACAGTGGACTAAACAAGTAAAGAATACAACACATGGGACTCCAATCTACTACAACATTTCCATCATCTATCTCAGCTTGTAATCTTAAGTCGGAATAAGAACAAGCTATCAAACTCCAAGCTACCTTCATTACCCTATAGCTTTGACTCCAATTGCAGTCACTATCTCAAAGAACTCATTCGACACACTCTTTAGGCATCAATAGCAACCACTTCAATTGTGAATATGCTCAGTGTTCACTTTCAAATCAACAACTAAGAGATCAACAAACATGAACCCATTTTCTGTCTAAGGGCGGGCAATCCATAGCCTAGTTTGTGGCTATTCAAATTCCCTTTGAGACTCTGAATTCCAAACTGTTGATTTTTGGTAGCATCGAATGTGCTCTAAGTCTCAAATTTTGTGGAGAGACTTAGACACATGCATTACAAATAACCCAAAAATCGTTTTGGGAAATTCCACCCACAAACAATTTTATAAGAAAAATTAATTATTTTTAATGAGGACCGTAAGTCTAACTTAAGAAATTAAAATAATTAATATGTATTAATGTAAACTGTGGGTGAATCTTCTAGAAAAAGAAGATCAAGTCAAAATGTAATCTTAGTCGTTGATTGGAAATCTAATCTCGGTCGTTGAAGTCTCAACGAGAAGACTATAAAGGAAGACTTGAGGGTCATTTGTAAAACACACTGAGGCAGATACTCAGTTGCCCAAGAAGATCGATTTTCCCACTGGCTAAAGTTTTGCACGAGAAATGGATTCAGAGGGACAGTTGCGGGGTGGAGAGAGAAACGGATCAACAAGGGCTGAGTGTACAGAATCCGATAGAGAGAAGCAGCGCAGAGGCATTGACACAGTGGCAGTGATAGCGCAAGCATTGAATGCATAGAAACTGCGTAGAGGCTGACGCAGTGAGACGCAGAGGGACTCAAAGGCTCTCCAGGATAAGAATCTCACGGAAAAGCAAGTGAGGAATTTGATTGTAAATTTCTAATAATATTTCTCTTATGTTTTGTTGGTTATTTCCGTACGAGAGAATTTTATTGAAGAATAATAATATAAACACTCATCTGTTGCACCGGTTTTCCCGCATTGGGCTTTTCTGGGGGCAATTGTCCAAAAATAATTGTGTCATTCATGTGCGTCATTCATGTGCTTGTATTTCTTTATATTTTGCTCAGCATTTTATTTGTCAAGGCTACAATTGAATTTATTTCAATATTTACTAAAGCAATTTCTGTAAATAACTTCTTGTTGAATAATAAGTAGGATAGATAATATTAGATATTGCAGTAGAATTTTGTTTTAGGAATTTTTCACACAAACTACTTGCCATTCAACATTCCCAAGCATTTCATCTACCTAGACTACCTGTTGTTCAACTTCTCACCAAATCACATTATTTATCATGAAGCTCGCTTACCCAAATACTTCAAGAAGAGCTAGTGATGGTTCATTTGGTAAAATCACTTTATCTCGACAAAGGTCACTATCATCACATTTTCAAAGCAAGCTACCATTCCATGCTTCATTTATTTTGGTGCAACTTCCATTTGCTTCCATTGGTCCAGATGAAGTCTTCTTCATTTGCAAGTTCAATGAGTTACCTTTGCTCATGCTCAAGTGAGTTACCATTGCTCATGCTCGAGTGAGTTACCTCCTCCATCGACATTAGTGCAAGTAACCATTTTCCTTAAGGACCACAATTTCCCTTCGTGGAGAGGTGTGGCCTCCTCTTTGTGGTTATGAATAAATCCAACTAGATAAGAATGATTCAATCCAAGTGTTGCAATTACATTTGCTTCAACCGATGTGATCTATCATTCCCTCAAAGGTTGCAATCAACCATCATTTAAACCATTGCGACCTTCCATGCATTGATATGGGTGTGACTGTTCGCTTCTACATGGGCAAGTCCCTTAAATATTAAGATCGTGATTAACCCTCATCTATATAAGCACAATCTCTCCCTCGATCCAAGAGCTGCAATAGTCTTTGAGCAAAAAGTTTCAAATGTCTTCACCTAAATACATACAAGTGCATCCAAATGAAAGGGCGCAACCCATCTTTCGTTCTAGAGACTATGAGCTCCCTTCAACTGAAAATTTTGATCTACACCTTATTACCGCAAAATCTAGCACCTTAGTGCAAAGCCTCACTAACCACTCTAGAAAAAGGGCAAGAACGATATCAGCCACCAATATCACCTTAGTAATTGTTCCCCTGTTATTATATGAATGGATATTATCCCCATAAGGGGGGCTTCCCTAGTAGATCTTGGATATTAGATAACCCAAGAACTCCCAACCTAAATGCACTCCAAGGTTTGTGCTAAAAAAACCAAGGATAATGTTCAATAAAGTAGGGCTCCGGGTGAGATGAGAGATAATTCCAAGGTAATGAGTTCAAAAGACCTATGACTAAATCTAGAGGGCTTGAATAGTCCTAGAGAGGCTCAAATAGATCCGAAATACATGCTATCTTTAAATCACCAATTGTTGTTATAATTTAGTGTTTTAAAGCAACACAATTTACAACATGCAAAATTTATGACAATAATAACAAAATAGCCTATAATTAATGATAAGCAATAAATAAACAAAGACTATTAAATGAATAAACAAGGAAATAGATTGCAGCAATTTTCTATGGATGAAAATTGCATAAAACAACTACAAAACCATGGAAATCAGAACTAAAAACGTGATTGAAAAATGCATGAGAAATGACATTTTTGTTTTTCCAATTTAATGCATACAAAAGCCTAACCCAAGGACTATGAGGTCCAAAGTATTTTATGCTATTAAATGAAGATTTTTTTGTAATCTAACACTAGTGCCTATTCTCAATCCTGAGCTAATGGAGTCAAAGGGCAAGGTCTAGGAAGAAGACCAACCAGAATGAGTTGTGAGAGAGAAAATGGTACAAAGAGGTTTCTCTTCATCAAAATTGTAGTGTCTTTCCATCAATTGGAGATAGAACTCTGAGCATACTCCCATGTTGCAGTGTCTCTGAACCATCTGTCTGCACCCCAGTGTCCAAATGCAGGGTACCTTTAGCTCGTCCATCGGATCCTGTGGACGTCCCTGCATTTTGCCTTAAACTTTCCCATGAAATAAAGGCTCCAATGCTGAAATGAAGCTTCAAAAACTACTAGCCTATAGCAATAGATCCTCATCCTCTCCCAGAAGATTCTAAGGGTAAAAGGGTTCATGACTAGCATGCCTCCCTGTATTTTCCACCAAATGATATCTAGGTCTGGTAGCGATACCAGTCTCTTCGCTGAGAGCCAGATGACACGAGGGAACTACTTGCCACAAGGGCAGGCAGCCAATAGACAGTGGTCAGAGCCAGTTAGGAGATGTTAAGAGCCATAAAAGATTCAACACATACAGTAAAAATTTCAGTGAAACTCTAATTCTACAACAATTACAAAATTGAAGAAGATACTTATAAATTTGCACAAAATCACCATAAAATCACAACTATCATCCAAAACAAATTCCTTGCAATCACAATACACTACCCAAGACAATTTGCTACATCAATGTTCCATTGCGTCCAAGAGAAAAAGAGGCTACTATCTAGTCAGTGATTGAGTGTGTTCAATGAGTTCTCTCCAAATGGACTTCCCTCTATTTATAGAGGGAATCCATGTCAATTCACGAGTGAAATTGATTAAAATCCATAAAAATAATAAAATATGTGATTACAAGATTAGTAGGTCATAAGCTGACCTAAAGGATAGCTATCTCAATTATAAACATAATAATAAGCCTCCTTTTAACCCACATGTAAGTAAAAAGGCCTCCAAGGGTGACATCATCCTCTAAAAGTGAAATTCTCCATTAAAATGTGCCATGGATGGGTCAAAGAGTGTTCCTCACTTGAAAATGCCATCTCTGTTGGAAATACTGAAAGGGGGTGAATCAGTGTTTCTTATCAATTAGTATATTTTTAACTTCACGGAGCTTTAATTTTTATTAGCATCAGATAAATAGACATTCATCAACACCATTCAACAATGCATAGTAATAAAGATAGTAGACAGAGATTTTCAAGTGGAAACCCCTTCGGGACAAAAATCACTGAATGCTTCTTAATATTTGTCCTTCAATAAAATGTACATCAAAATTTTCAACTGCAAATGAGGGAGGCTCCAACCCCCTGGTTTGCAAGCTCCAACCTGTAGGACACTCCAACACTCTGTTTACCAACTGCAACTAGGAGGACGCTCCAACGCCCTAGTTTACAGGCTCCAACATGAAGGATGCTCCAACACCCTGATTACCAGCTGCAACTAGACGGATGCTCCAATGCCTTGTGCAGGCACTGACCTGTCTTCACCCTGCCACTGTGAAGTGTTCTCAAGCTTCAATCTGAAGGAGACTCCACTCTCCTGAATTAGGGCAACAAGTAAACTTTCCAGAACCCTCTTTAGTGATCATATACAGAATCAGATTCTACAACCTTTAGAATCCCTTCTTAATGATCCTTGCATTGTCCTGCAATTTTCAATAAAAGAGACAATTGATACCTCTGTTCACATTTGCTACAGCTACTTGTCAACTCAGTCCTTACAAAATGCCTTGCTTCAGATTGCTCAGGGAACAAGTATGAAGCTGGTCCAAACTTATTTTAGACTTGAGCAAGTATGTTATGACCAATTGTGTAGCAACCTTGACCTTGAAGAAGGATGTCAAAAGACATAAACTAAGATGACCTGTCTCTCAAATAATGGACAATACAGTGCACAACTTTCTTATCTCTGAAGTAAATGGGTTCAATCTGAGTTGAAGTTACAAGGTAACATGTCTTGTTCTAATGCAAAAGAATCTAATTAGAAGTATCAACAGATCTCAGGAGAAACTCTGAACTTTGGACCATAGGTCTGTAAGTTGGCACTGTAATCAATTGAATGTTGTCTTTGAATCTTCTAGACAAGATGCCTAATCATCCATAACATCTTCTCAAATGAATGCTTCACGACACCGACATTTAGAAGCTCAAAATGAGTACATAAAACATTTCAGAAAGAGAGCTGAGACCTATAACAGGGCAGACCCTTCACATGTCAACAGAACCGCAGAATTGTCCAAGATGTGGAATACAACCAAGCCACAATTTTTTTTATGCTCAGAACAACCCTAATCAGTGGGCCGAATACTCCTCTACCAGTCCAGGATGCACCAAAATGTGTCTTCAATTTTGTGCCCTTAACAATGTTTGACTGGACCAAACTAGGGTACAAGAAAATAAGTTTTAGAAGGTTTGTATGCTGCTACAGAAAGTTCAAATGTCTTGACTTGATGAAGGCAGAGATTCTGTCTGTGTCTTGGTCACAGGTCTGCAGTGAAACAAGAACAATTGCTCCAAAACATGTCTAAGCACTTCGTTCTCCCTAGCTTAAAGTCTGTTACAGAAGGTGAAGATAAACACATCACCAAAGCTCTAGAAGGGAGGGCCGAATGGTCTTGTAAACCCCTCAGATCAATCTGCAATTAGTTTCAGGATACATCCTCCACAGAGACTATAAATTTGTTGACAAATGTGTCCAAAAAATTGATGACAAGCCTTAGATACAAGGCCACAAAGGAATATTTCTCTAGATCAGTGTTCCATGCAGCAAACACTTTCCAGAAATCATCCTCAAACTTCGATGACCATGACAATTGTAGGCCGCAGACCAAATCACAGAGATACAACAGAGAGATGTGAATTTTTTTATTACAAAGCTATGGAGCAATGGTGCCAATATATAGTGTTTTCTCTTGCTCAAAGGGTGCCTCCAATGTGTGAACCGACTTACCATTTTGATGGCCGACTTTGAAGGAAGTTTGAATTCAAATTTAATCCTTTTGCACCAAAAAGCCATAATTCTAATTGGGCCGACTTATACTCTTGGATGGAGCCCTTTTTAAATTTCAAACCCCTGTTTCCTCTTCTGATTATTCTTCTGAATCTGAAAATGAAGAAGTTCATGCTTATTGTCAGTGTAGTGATTCTGAAAATTGTCATTGTGAATGTTCTTCTTCAGAATCTGGTTTTTCCTCTGACAATGATCTTGCAGAAGAATTTTCAGGAAAGCTAAAGGTCCTCATGGCTCAAACTGATGAAGATGAGTTGAAAGTTTTTGCACAGATACGAGCCATGGAAGATGGAGATTTGAAGACTCGACTGCTTGATGCATATATGCAGTCTTCCAGTACATCCTCCAGTTCTAAGACTGGTAAGAAGCCGTTGTTTTTTGTTGATGCTTCTTACGAACGAAACACACGCAGTTATCTCCGCCAACAACAGGATTGCAAAGTTCGCGCACTCATTTTGGGGGAGGTGAGTAGGGAGATACACTGCATGAAGACAGAAATCTCTACCTTGAAGACAAGAATTTCAGAGCTTGAGAGAAGTAAACAGGTTCAAGCCTCTCCTGTTTCATCTCCTATTTGTTCAGGTAGAATAACAAATTATACTCTGCATGGAGCTCCTAAACAGACTGAAGAAGTTGAAGTTGCAGAGGGACATCCTGATCCTACTATGGGTATAAGAGATATGCATCTGCTTGCTATCCAGTATCAACAGCATCACATTAATGTTAAAGTCTGGATAAAAGGAAAATTGTTTGATTTGATAGCATTAATTGATTCAGGATCAAATGTTAACATGTTTTCTAAAAAGGCTGTTCCGTCACAATATTGGGTTGCTGCTACCCGCAAGCTCACCGGGTTGGGTAAAATTACCCTTGAGTATGAAGTACCTAAAGCTGCAGTCTGTTTTGATTCTAAATGTGTCACATTGAAGTTTGTTGTTGGTGACATACCAGTTGACTGCATTCTTGGTAATGTGTTTCTTGCTGCAGTTGAGCCTCACGGATCAATGAGGTTCCCAAATAAGAAAGTTGGATACTTCATTACTGTCAAAGGTAAAAGATTTAATTTGCCTTATGTTTCTAACACCCGAGTTTCTACCATGGTGCAATCCATGCAATTAGAGCTGCAGAAAGTAGGAAATAGTCTTTCAGAACTCAAAGAGCACAAGAATATCCTGAGTATTGAACAACAGCTGAGTTCTGCCCAAGTTCAGAAATAGATTTCTGAACTTCAGAAACAGTTTGAAGAACAATGTTGTTTAGAAGAACCAAATGCATTCTGGCACAGAAAGCAGGATTGTGTTGAATTACCCTACAAAGAAGATTATAAGGGTAAACCTTGTAAATCCAGAGCCATCCCAATGAGCAAAGAATATAGAAAGCTCTATGAAAAGGAGATTGATCAGCTTCTAAGCAGAAAGCTGATATAGGAGTCTAGCAGCTCTTGGAACTGCTATGGCTTCTTTGTGAATAAGAGAAGTGAACAGATTAGAGGCATCCCAAGACTGGTGATAAATTACAAGCCTCTGAATTCTGTACTGGCTGACGATACCTATCCAATTCCTCACAAGGGAGATTTATTGAGTAGGATCGCGGGAGCCAAGGTATTTTGCAAGTTCGACCTCAAATCGGGATTTTGGCAAGTGGCCATTGCAGAGAAAGACAAATTCAAGACAGTTTTCAGTGTCCCTGCTGGTCAGACAAATTCAAGACAGTTTTCAGTGTCCCTGCTGGTCATACAAGTGGAACGTAATGACATTCGGCCTCAAGCATGCGCCTTCTAAGTTCCAGAAGGTAATGGATTCTGTGTTTAAACCATATGCTGAATGGTTATTGGCTTATATAGATGATATCCTGATTTTCTCTAAAAATCTTCAAGAACATTTCAGACATTTAAAGATTTTTATGAGATTGGTCAAAAATAATGGTCTAGTACTAAGTAAAAAGAAAATGGAGTTATGCCAGACAAAAATAAAGTTTTTAGGGCACACAATTGAAAATGGGCAAATTGCTTTACAGTCTCATGCACTTGAGTTTGTAGATAAGTTTCCTGATGAGATTGTCGATAAGACACAGTTGCAAAGATTTTTAGGATGTTTTAATTATGTAAGCAATTTTTATCCCAATTGTGCCATAGATAGATCTCTGTTGAATCAGAGACTAAGAAAGAATCCTCAGCCTTGGACAGAAGAACATTCAGAAGAAGTTCGACAAATCAAGGCTAAGGTAAAAACTCTCCCTATATTATATGTTGCAGAAGACGCATATATTAAGATTGTTGAATCAGATGCCAGCAACATTGGTTGGGGAGGTGTGTTAAAGCAAAGACCAAATGAAGATAGCAACAAAAAGGAGGAACAAGTTGCTTGAGGCTGAATGGCATTACGTTCCACTCGTAATGACCAGCAGGGACACTGAAAGCTATCTTGAATTTGTCTTTCTCTGCAATGGCCACTTGCCAAAATCCTGATTTGAGGTCGAACTTGGAAAATACCTTGGCTCCCACGATCCTACTCAATAAATCTCCCTCGTGAGAAATTGGATAGGTATCGCCAGCCAGTACAGAATTCAGAGGCTTGAAAATTATCACCAGTCTTGGGATGCCTCTAATCTATTCACTTCTCTTATTCACATAGAAGCCATAGCAGTTCCAAGGGCTGCTAGACTCCCATATCAGCTTTCTGCTTAGAAGCTGATCAATCTCTTTTTCACAAAGCTTTCTGTACTCTTTGCTCATTGGGATGGCTCTGGATTTACAAGGTTTACCCTCATAATCTTCTTTGTAGGGTAATTCAACACAATGCTGCTTTTTGTGCCAGAATGCATTTGGTTCTTCTGAACAATGTTTCTGAAGTTCAGAAATCTGTTTCTGAAGTTCAGAAATCTGTTTCCGAACTTGGGCACAACTCAGCTGTTGTTCAATACTCAGGATATTCTTGTGCTCTTTGAGTTCTGAAAGACTATTTTCTGCTTTCTGCAGCTCTAATTGAATGGCTTGCACCATGGTAGAAACTCAGGTGTTAGAAACATAAGGCAAATTAAATCTTTTACCTTTGACAGTAATGAAGTATCCAACTTTCTTATTTGGGAACCTCATTGATCCGTGAGGCTCAACTGCAGCAAGAAACACATTACCAAGAATGCAGTCAACTGGTATGTCACCAATAGCAAACTTCAATGTGACACATTTAGAATCAAAACAGACTGCAGCTTTAGGTACTTCATACTCAAGGGTAATTTTACCCAACCCGGTGAGCTTGCGGGTACCAGCAACCCAATACTGTGACGGAACAGCCTTTTTAGAAAACATGTTAACATCTGATCCTGAATCAATTAATGCTATCAAATCAAACAATTTTCCTTTTATCCAGATTTTAACATTAATGTGATGATCTTTGGTGATCTTTGGATAGCAAGCGGATGCATATCTCTTATATCCATAGTAGGATCAGGATGTCCCTCTGCAACTTCAACTTCTTCAGTCTGTTTAGGAGCTCCATGCAGAGTATAATTTGTTATTCTACCTGAACAAATAGGAGATGAAACAGGAGAGGCTTGAACCTGTTTACTTCTCTCAAGCTCTGAAATTCTTGTCTTCAAGGTAGAGATTTCTGTCTTCATGCAGTGTATCTCCCTACTCACCTCCCCCAAAGTGAGTGCGCGAACTTTGCAATCCTGTTGTTGGTGGAGATAATTGCGTGTGTTTCGTTCGTAAGAAGCATCAACAAACAACGGCTTCTTACCAGTCTTAGAATTGGAGGATGTACTGGAAGACTGCATATATGCATCAAGCGGTCGAGTCTTCAAATCTCCATCTTCCATGGCTCGTATCTGTGCAAAAACTTTCAACTCATCTTCATCAGTTTGAGCCATGAGGACCTTTAGCTTTCCTGAAAATTCTTCTGCGAGATCATTGTCAAAGGAAAAACCAGATTCTGAAGAAGAACATTCACAATGACAATTTTCAGAATCGCTACACTGACAATAAGCATGAACTTCTTCATTTTCAGATTCAAAAGAATAATCAGAAGAGGAAACAGAAGAGGAATCTTCTTGTGCTTGTTGCAAAAGCAATTTGTGACAATTTTCAGATTTGTGGAAGGGTGAACCTGTTGAACTCTTAGTTAAACTGAGAGAGGGGGGGGGTGAGTCAGTTCAACACATGCATAATCTTTTAAACTTTTCATTAAAACTTATTTACACCTTCATTTCATGTCCAGCTTAATATGTGAGTAATCTTAGAATGTGAGCCGCAAGTATTAATATAATATAACAACAGACTTAATATGAGAGCAGCAGGTATTAAGCAGATGATATAAATCAGATCAACACATAAACTTCATGCACAGAGACACCAGATATAAGTGGAAACCCATAACGGGAGAAAACCACATCTTATTATTGTTGTGATAAAAAAATAGCTCAACTCCTCTCACCCTTGTTTTCTGCAGGCACCAACCTACACGAGGCTCCTACCTCAGTCAGCTACAACTGACATTTTATCAAGCTACAACTTGATGTGGAAGCACCAACTCCCATCTATTTTCTGCAGGCACCAACCTACAGGAGGCTCCTACCTCAGTCAGCTACAACTGACATCTATCAAGCTACAACTTGGTAGGGAAGCTCCAACTTCCTTATTCTTTCAAAAGAAAAACACTTAATGATTTACCTGAATGCTCGACTCACGTTGTAGCAGCTTCTCTTCTTTGCTCTTCTTTTATTAGTCTTCTCTACCTTTCTCCCTTACACTCTATACTCTGCCTTCTCTGTTGCTCTCTCTAGCCTCTTTTTGCATATCTGAGATGATGTTATTTATAAGAATCTTGTGTTGTTAGCATTCCTCAAAATTTGGAATGGATGACCATACCTCTTCGCTTTCTACCTTTTCATTTCTTTCACTCGCTCATTGGAAAATTTAACAACATTCAATATTACGGTGGGAGCTTTGTTTTCTCAGAACTTGTGCATGCATCACAAACAATATAAACCAATTAAAATATTATTTAATTACAATAGAGCTCCAACTCACTCATCTGACCTTTTGGATGTTACGCATTTGTCTTTCTTTGGTATGTCAATCTTTTCTGTGATTGTGCTTTATCTCTTTTATTTTGTTTGCTTTTGTCCTCTGTTGTGAATTATACTTCTTTGCCTTTTAAATCTGGGCATATTCCAACACCTTTCATACAATAAGTGTCTTGTTGATGTGGAAGTTCCGCAAGCGGAACATACATACATCGCAATTGTTTTATATAAAGAATCGCCCTGCACCTTGAGCCGAGGCCCGTGGGTCCACAGACCACATGACATATTTTAATACCATTGCAGCCATCGTTTTATATTTATGACTACTCTTTTATATATATATAACCCAACTTTCATTACACTGACTGCCTTTTAATATGTCTTTAAATCAATTCTCGGCGTATATAATAAAACCTATTTAAAACATATAAAAACTCCTTTTGGGCCCACTTGCCACGCTTCCCAATGCAATATATTTCTCCTTTGATTGTGATTGATTGCTCCTGCTCCGATTGCGATTGATCACTGTTCACTGCGTTTTGCCGATGCGATTAGGCCGGAATTCAAACTTATAAAAACATAACTTATAGACCCATCGGGTCCGGGCTTTCAATCGCAATCACAAGTTTTGGTTGGATGTTCCGATAGGCCCATACTGCGATGCTCCGATGCGATTAGGCCGGAATTCAAATATATATCATCCATCGTTTATACACCCATCGGGTCCGGGCTTCATCGCAATCGCAATGTTCTTTGTATGCTCGTAGGCACTGCAATCTCAGATACGGTGGTAGGGTCCACCATATAAACCTTTGGGACTGTACAGTTCATATATATGTAAATACGCTGCATATATATATATGCTTTGCCGCTTGGGGTTAAGCGATTCTCAGAATAAGGTTTATGTATTATATGTAACGCCCACAAATATAAGCGACATAATACTTTGGCTATTAAAACCATGTAATCTGACCCTCGGCATGTACATATATTGACCCACGTTCACATATTCCATTATTCATAATATATCTATATATATATTACGGCGTTCATTAATATTGGAACCATTACAACAGAGTCCAAGGATAATCGGGCAATCTTTTATAGATTTGAAACCTTAGTCTTCCACCTTATTTTAATAACCTGGCAAACCTTAATAAACATCATTAATATTTTCCATCGAACCTTGTACTACACTTAATAAACTAGATTCATTTCATATATCTCCGCCCCGGGCCCACAATACAACCAAAAGACCAATCAACCGTACGCACCGTACCTTAGTTAACCTCCGGGCTCTTTCATTAAACTTCGGCCAAGTCCAGCGAGCGATCACCGTCCGATGTCGAGCCTCCAGATCAACGGTCAATATCAATATCGCTCGGTGTCTTCAGTCGATGTATAACATGTGATGGCGTACTTTAAACGGCGGTTTTCAATTTCGTTCAGGGACGCGTGTCACAAATCCTATGGAATCGCTGCGAATTCGGGAATACCGCTTGCCCAACGGATGGTGGTGCGATGAAACCCACGGTTTCGCTCCAAACCGCCGTCACTGTTCCTCTCAGTCACGGTTTCGTTCTCTACTCCAGGTTCCAATCTTCCACGATTTCAATTATATATACAAATAGCTATTCATCGCATTTCACCGCTGTGATTTCATCTGTTACGACTATGGTTCCACTCCATTCACACTGCGCATTTGACTATGGTTCCGCTCCATTCACACTGCGCATTTGAATATGGTTCCGCTCCATTCACACTGCGCATTTGAATATAAAGCACAATACTTTGCCGCTGGAGTATGCGATTCTCGGAATGTAATTTATGTTATGTGTAACGCCCGGCTGTGTAAAAGATTATCGGAATAACAGCTGTTTTTCTGCAATAACAGCTGTGTCTCTGCCTTTCTCCTTTATATTCGTTTCCTCTGCCTCTGCCTGTCTCTACATCTGCCTCGGTTCCTTGTAACTGTTCCTGTCTCTGCATCTGCTACCTCCTTTGCCATCAATGACAATATTTCCAACAGTCTCCCCCTTTGGCATTGATGGCAATACACTTTCTCTGTTTGCCTGCTCTTCCTCCCCCTTTGACATCAATGGCAAGGGGTTTTATTCTTTGATGCTGTGTATTTATCCTTTTTCAACATTTCAAGCATTTCCTCTCTCTGAAATTTCCTGACTTTGTACGCTGCAACTCCAAACTTTGGATGAGATATTCATTGGGTTCACTATTCTTCTGTGTTCATCTCTCGTCAGGTTCACCATTTTTCCGCTGCACCACTGACCCTTTATTCCTTTTATTGACTCCTTTTATGCTGACTGTATTATTGCCATAATCCCTTTGATCCTGAAGACCTGTTTTCATGCTTCCCTTGCTGGCTGATCTCCCCCTGAGAATGATATTTTCGTTTCTGTTCTCCCCCTGACACTGTGTTTTCTCTTCATATCAGAGAGGAGCATCTACAGATACTACCCCTAATTTGTCTCTCAAATATTCAAATCGCTCTTTGGCAAGTGGTTTGGTAAATATATCTGCTGTCTGTTCTTTTGTTGGTACATATTCCAGTTTTACTATCTTTTGAGCTACTTGTTCTCGGAGAAAGTGATACTTGATTGGAATATGTTTGGTTTTTGAGTGAAGCACAAGATTTTTAGATATACTTATAGCACTTGTATTATCACATTTGATTGAGATAGGTTCATTAATGCTTACCTTCATGTCTTGAAGGGTTTGCTTCATCCACATGACTTGTGTACAACATGCTGTTGCTGCTATATATTCTACTTCAGCTGTAGACAGAGAGATAGATGTTTGTTTCTTGCTTAACCATGCCACCAGACTTTCTCCTAGATAGAATGCACCTCCACTTGTACTCTTCCTGTCATCCACACAGCTGGCCCAATCTGCAACTGTGTATGCTGTCAAGGTGAAGCTTTTGCCTTTAGGATACCAAAGTCCATATTGTGTTGTTCCTTGTAGATATCTGAATATTCTTTTGACTGCAAGAAGGTGATTTTGTTTAGGCGTTGCTTGATATCTAGCCACTAGTCCTACTGCTAGCATGATGTCTGGTCTTGATGCAGTCAGATACAATAGACTTCCAATCATGGATCTGTAGAGTTTTTGATCTATATCAGCAGACCCATCATCAGCACATAGCTTGCAACCTGTGGTCATGGGAATTGACACAGGTTTGCAGTCCTCCATTTTGAACTTTTTTAGCATTTCCTTTAAGTATTTTTCCTGTGAGATGAATGTACCTGTGTTCTTTTGCTGAATTTGAAGTCCTAAATAGAAAGTGAGTTCTCCAATCATAGACATCTCAAACTCTGTTTCATCTCATCAACAAACCCTTTTGCTAGTTCTTCTCTGTTGCTTCCAAACATAATGTCATCAACATATACTACAACAATCAGGAGATCATCTTCATGGGCTTTTATGTATAGATTGTTGTCTACTCCACCTCTTTTAAAGCCTTGTTTTTGCAAATACTTATCCAGTCTTGAGTACCAAGCACGAGGAGCATGTTTCAGTCCATATAGGGCCTTCTTCAGTCTGCACACATAGTCTCCTTTGTCTGTCAATGAGAAGCCTTATGGTTGTTCCATGTAGACTTCTTCTTCTAAGTCTCCATTCAGAAATGCAGATTTTACATCCATTTGATATACTTTGAAGTTTTGATAGCATGCAAATGCCAGGAACATTCTGATAGCTTCCATTCTGGCTACAGGGGAAAATGTTTCATCGTAATCAAGTCCTTCAATTTGTGAGTATCCTTTGCAGACCAGCCTGGCTTTATTCCTGATTACTTGTCCTTGCTCATTCATTTTGTTTTTTAATACCCATTTTGAACCAATGATATTTTTCTCAATTGGTCTAGGAACTAGTTCCCAGGTATTGTTCTTTTCAATTTGGTCCAATTCCTCATTCATTGCTTTTACCCAAGACTTGTCCTTGCTGGCTTCTTCAAATTTCTTTGGCTCTATTTGTGACAGCATGGCTATGTATACTTCTTCAGTTTGTTCTGTTAGCTACCTTCTTGTCTGGACCCCTACTTTCTTATCTCCTATGATTTGATCTTCGGGATGATTCTTCTGAGTGTGTCTTGAGGGGGCTTTCGAGCTTAGCCCTTCATCTTCTGTAGTCTCGCTTGTTTCATCATCATTCTGGTCTTCTTTTTCATGGTTATCTGATGGACTGCAGCAGTCAGTATCTCTTGTATTGTTTGGAAGTTCTTCATCAAATCTCACATCAATGCTTTCTACTATTTTCCGAAGAGTCTTGTTGCAGCACCTGTACCCTTTGCTTTTGGATGCATATCCTAGAAATATTCCTTCATCTGCTCTTGCATCAAATTTTCCAAGATTTTCATCATTATTCTTTATGTAACACTTGCTACCAAAGATTCTGAAATGTCTGATTGAAGCTGGCTTTCCATGCCACAGTTCGTAGGGGGTGATATTATTATTTCCCTTTTCTGCAATTAATCATTTTTGTGTTTTGTAGAATTTTAATTGATTTAATTATCATCAGCATTGAGTGGTTTTCTTTTCCATTGATTTGAAGTCTTAATCGCTTTTAATTTCCGCATGAATTTTATTATTTAATTTACCAAAGTTATTCAAATGTTTCGATTGCTATTCATTCTGAGTGATATTATTTGATTGATCAATCATTGAGAATTTCAATTGTAGAGAATGAATGAGTTACTCACTATTAAATTGTTGCAGTATTCCCATGCCATAGTTCGTAGGGGGTCTTGTCACTGCTTGGCCTTAAGTGAGCTTTATTAAGGATATGTACTGTTTTGTGCACTGCTTCTGCCCAGAAGGTTTGAGCAATATTATTCTCTTGCATCATGGCTCTAGCAATTTGTTGAACTGATCTGTTTTGTCTTTTTGCTACTCCATTCTACTGAGGTGTTCCTGCAATAGTGAATTGTTGTTTTATGCCATGTTCATTGCATAGGTCAGCAAAGTCATAATCAGTGAATTCACCTCCTCTGTCTGATCTGATGCATTTCAGCTTGCATCCTGTCTGATTTTTTGCTAATGCCTTAAAAATTTTGAATTTGTCCAGAGCTTCTGATTTATTCTTGAGAAAAGCAACCCATGTCATTCTGGAGAAATCATCTATTATCAGCATGAAGTAGGATTCTCCACTTGGTGTTTTAGTTCTTGCAGGTCCACACAGATCCATGTGCACAAGCTGGAGTGGTCTTCTTGTTGACAACTCCTCTTTAGCCTTAAAGGATGTGCGGGTCTGTTTACCCAATTGACAAGATTTGCATATGGTATTAGAAGGCCTCTATATTTCTGGCATGTCTCTGACAGCTTTCTTCTTGCTAAGTCTAATGATGTGATCGAAGCTGAGATGTCCCAATCTTTTATGCCATAACCATGACTCCTCAAGTTTGCTAAGATGGCATGCTTCATCTTCCTCTTTCACAATATAAACATTGTTCTCTGTTCGAACACCTTTGAGCAGAGTCTTTCCTGTGGTGCTTGATCTGACTTCACAGTCTTGTGCTCTAAATAGAACTTCGCAACCTTTGTCACACATCTGACTGACACTCAGTAAGTTTGCTTTCAGACCATCTACAAATAGTACATCTTGGGCCTTTCCTCTGCCATTGTCTATGTTGACTGAGCCTTTTCCCTTGATCTTACCTGATTTGTCATTGCCAAAAGTGACATTGCCAGATTTCTTTTCATCAAGAGTTATAAACTTACTTTTGTCTCCTGTCATGTGTTTAGAGCAGCCATTGTCCAAATACCATTGACTTTTCAGATCTTGAGCAGTTAGAGCCAGGTCACACTTATTCACCTTCTTTATCCACTGGAGGCACCCTTTTGTTTTGTATCTTTTGTGAGGTGATGACCTCCATCTTCTTAGAGGACATTTGGAAGGTATATGTCCAACTTGATTGCATACACAACATTTGATCATAATTTTTGTAGAATTATGAGTATGAACAGAATTTCTTTGATTCATAAACCTTCTTAAGGTGTTAAACAATAATTTTTGTCCATACTTTCTACACTCAATGATTTTATGACCAAATTCCTTACAATAAAAGCAGTAACCATAGAAGCTATTTGCATACCTGATGTAAGGTTGTCTCTTCCATTTGTTTGCTTGAGGCAGTCTCTTCAATGTTTGCATCTTTTGCTGGTTTGAATTACTCCTCCTTGCATGAAAATATGCAGCAATGTGTCCCAGCTTGTGGCAGACATAACAGGTGGCATTTTTCATTGGAGGGAAGAATCTCCTTTGATGGTTTCCAAATCTTACATATTCAGGGGTCTTAGTATTTATTACATTCTTTGCTACTAGTGGTTTCTTCTGATCTCTGTCTTCCTTATTGCAGATTTCCTTTTTTGTAGGAATTGTTTGAGCTGCTTCATCATTCTTCTTTGCTTTTACAAAAATAATCTCTCTATCAACCTTTTCTTTTCCTTTACTTGATTCTCCTTCATAGCCTAATCCAGTCTTTATCATAGGGGATCTTTGGGCAACCAAAATGTCATCCAACTTACTAGAGCTTGTTGTTTGGGAAGAGTTTATAACCACTTTCCTTTGAGCATTTTCTAATTTCTTTCTGAGACATACTACTTCTTCTTCCAACTTTTCTTGTTCTTGAGTTTTTTCTTTGATTTGCTTAAGTAACATGTCCTCTATCTTCTTGGCTTCTTCAAGCTCTATTTTTAGCTGCTTAAGGACTTCTGAATTCTGTTCTTCTCGTACATATTTGAGGAGAATGTCCTTTTGTTTTGTGCATTTCAGTTTGAGTCTATCAATCTCTTCTAGAGCACTCCTTAGCTCCCCCTCAAGATAGACTTCACCTTCTTCTTCTTCATCTTCTAGCAAGAGACCTTCAAGTTATTCTATGGCCATCAATAAGAATTCAGAGGTTCCTTCTTCACTTGAGGATTCATCTGAATCTTCAGATGTACTGTTGTCTTGTTGAGCATAGAAGGATTTTCTGTTGAACTTCTTTCCTTTCTGCCAGTTCTTTGATTTATTTTTCTCTGACTCTTGAGCCTGATTCCTTACTTTCTTGTGAGGACACTTAGCAACATAGTGTCCCACTCTTCCACAGTTAAAGCATTTGAAGGGGAGTTTACCTTTGTATTTACCTGAGCCTCTATCCAATTTCTTGACATACTTTGCCTCTTCTTCATCCAAGCAAGAGCATATGTCTCCCTCTTCTTCTTTCTTCTTTTCTGTTTTAAAGGTTGCTTCCCTCGTACTTGGCTTCTTCTGTGGAGCCTCATTTCATAGGCTGTAAGATTTCCAAGTAGTTGGTTCATGGTCAAGGTCTCCCAATCAGTTGTTTCTTCTATTGCACACACCTTTGGATTAAACCTGGATGGAAGAGATCTTAGAATCTTTTGCACAATTATACTTTCTGGCATTTTTTCTCCAAGAGCTTTCATATTGTTAATAATTTCTATAGCTTTTAGGAAGAAACTGGCAATGTCTTCATCATCTTTCATTTTTAATTTTTCAAACTGGGCTCTATAGACTTGAAGTTTGGCAGTCTTTACTTTCTTGTCTCCCTCATGTATGTTTTCAAGAGTATCCCGTATTTCTTTGGCAGTGTCTTTGTGCATTACTTTAATAAACTCTCCTTCACATAATCCATTCAAGATGGCATTCATGGCTTTTGCGTTAGCCACAAAATCTTGTTTTGTTTCTTTCTCTGTGTCAGTTGCCTTCGCGGCATATCCTAATTCCACAGCAGCCCAGACTTCTATTCCTAGAGACATTATGTATGTCCTCATTCTGATTTTCCAGAAAGCATAATTTTCACCAGTGAAGAAAGGGGCTTTATTGGTTGAGCATCCTTCTTTACTAGCCATCTTGGGAACCGAGGATCTCCTTTCAGTTGTTAGACTTGTACAAAGGAACCTGCTCTGATACCAATTGTTGAACTCTTAGTTAAACTGAGAGGGGGGGGGGGTGAATCAGTTTAACACATTCATAATCTTTTAAACTTTTTATTAAACCTTATTTACACCTTCATTTCATGTCCAGCATAATATGTGAGTAATCTTAGAATGTGAGCAGCAAGTATTAATATAATATAACAGCAGACTTAATATGAGAGTAGCAGGTATTGAGCAGATGATATAAATCAGATCAACACATAAACATCATGCACAGAGACACCAGATATAAGTGGAAACCCATAAAGGGAGAAAACCACATCTTATTATTGTTGTGATGCAAAGGCAAGCTCCAACTCCCTCTCACCACGGTTTTTCTGCAGGCACCAACCTACAGGAGGCTCCAACCTCAATTCTGCAAGCTACAACTTGCAAGGAAGCACCAACTCCCTTCAATTTTCTGCAGGCACCAACCTACAGGAGGCTCCAACCTCAGTCAGCTACAACTGACAACTATCAAACTGCAACTTGATAGGGAAGCTCCAACTTCCTCAATTTATCAAACTGAAGGTTTGCTGATTTACCTCAGATATCAGCTCTGTTCTGTAACTTCTCTTTCTGCTCTCCTTTTCTTAGTCTTCACTGCCTTACACTTCTATACTCTGCCTTCTCTATATTTGCTCTCTCTGACCTCTTTTTGCATATCCATATGATATTATTTATAAGAATCTTGTGACTGTTAGCATTCCTCAAAGAATTTGGAATGGACAGCCATACCTCTTCGCTTTCTGCCTTTTCATTTCTTTCACTCGCTCATTCCGAAAATATAACAACATGCAATATTACAGTGGGAGCTTTGTTTTCCTCCGGAGACTTGTCAATGCATCACAAACAATATAAACCAATTAAAATATTACATTTAATTACAATGAGAGCTTCAGCTCACTCATACAGCCTTTTGGATCGCTGCGCATTTGTCTTTTCTTTGACTGTGTCTGTCTTTTCTGTGATTGTGCTTTATCTCTTTTCAGCTCTGTTTGCTTTTCTGTCCTCTGCTGTGGTGTAACTGCTGCCTTTTAAATCTGGGCATATTCCAACGCCTTTCATACAATAAGTGTCTTGTTGATGTGGAAGTTCCGCAAGCAGAACATACATACATCGCAATTGTTTTATATAAAGAATCGCCCTCCACCTTGAGCCGAGGCCCGTGGGTCCACAGACCACGTGACATATTTTAATACCATTGCAACCATCGTTTTATATTTATGACAGCTCTTTTATATATATATAACCCAACTTTCATTACACTAACTGCCTTTTAATATGTCTTTAAATCAATTCTCGGCGTATATAATAAAACATGTTTAAAACATATAAAAACTCCTTTTGGGCCCACTTGCCACGCTTCCCGATGCAATATATTGCTCCTCCGATTGTGATTGATTGCTCCTGCTCCGACTGCGATTGATCACTGTTCACTGCGTTTTGCCGATGCGATTAGGCCGGAATTCAAACTTATAAAAACATAACTTATAGACCCATCGGGTCCGAGCTTTCAATCGCAATCGCAAGTTTTGGTTGGATGTTCCGATAGGCCCATACTGCGATGCTCCGATACGATTAGGCCGGAATTCAAATATATATCATCCATCATTTATACACCCATCGGGTCCGGGCTTCATCGCAATCGCAATTTTCTGTTTACATGCTCCGCTGCCTTTATAATCTCCGATGCGATTGGGTGAGGGTCCCACCATATAGTACTTTGGTTCTTTGATTCTCGCGCTATATATGTAAATACGCTGCATATATATATATATGCTTTGCCGCTTGTGCTTAAGCGATTCCCGGAATAAGGTTTATGTATTATATGTAACGCCCACAAATATAAGCGACATAATACTTTGGCTATTAAAACCATGTAATCTGACCCTCGGCATGTACATATATTGACCCATGTTCACATATTCCATTATTCGTAATATATCTATATATATATTACGGCGATCTTTAATATTGGAACAATTACAACGGAGTCCAACGATAATCGGGCAATCTTTTATAGATTTGAAACCTTAGTCTTCCACCTTATTTTAATAACCCGGCAAACCTTAATAAACATCATTAATATTTTCCATCGGACCTTGTACTACAGTTAATAAACCAGATTCATTTCATATATCTCTGCCCCGGGCCCACAATACAACCAAAAGACCAATCAACCACACGCAACGTACCTTAGTTAACCTCCGGGCTCTTTCATTAAACTTCGGCCAAGTCCAGCGAGCGATGACCGTCTGATGTCGAGCCTCCAGATCAACAGTCAATATCAATATCGCTCGGTGTCTTCAGTCGATGTATAACGTGCGATGGCGTACTTTAAGCGGCGGTTTTCAATTTCGTTCAGGGACGCGTGTCACAAATCCTATGGAATCGCTGCAAATTCGGGAATACCGCTTGCCCGACGAATGGTGGTGCTATGAAACCCACGGTTTCGCTCCAAACCGCCATCACTGTTCCTCTCAGTCACAGTTCCGTTCTCTACTCCAAGTTCCGGTCTTCCACAATTTCAATTATATATACAAATAGCTATTCATCGCATTTCACTGCTGTGATTTCATCTGTTACGACTATGGTTCCACTCCATTCACACTGCGCATTTGACTATGGTTCCGCTCCATTCACACTGCACATTTGAATATGGTTCCGCTCCATTCACACTGCGCATTTGAATATAAAGCACAATACTTTGTCGCTGGAGTATGCGATCCCCGGAATGTAATTTATGTTATGTGTAACGCCCGGCTGTGTAAAAGATTCTCGGAATAACAGTTGTTTTTCTGCAATAACAGTTGTCTCTGCCTTTCTCCTTTATATTCGTTTCCTCTGCCTCTGCCTGTCTCTACATCTGCCTCTATTCCTTGTAACTGTTACTGTCTCTGCATCTGCTACCTCCTTTGCCATCAATGACAATATTTCCAACAGAACCGCAGATATCACATTGAGGTTCTGTTTTAACTGTGGTAGTGGAAGTCTGGCCCTTTCCTTTATATTTCTGTTGGGATTTCTTTCCCAAGTTTTTCTTAGATTCTTTAGCCTCAGGACACAGATTAGAAGTATGTCTTGGCTTTCCACAAATCTAGCAGGTGATACCTTTCATCCGTTCTAATTTCTTATCTTTGGGACAGATGTCATCAACATCATAATAATGTGACTTAGGAACATATTTGTAATGTCCCTTTCTAGCAGGTTTTCTGTATGACTTTCTTCTGGATTTCTAAGCTTTCAACTCAGACATATGATAAGTGTAAGGTTGACTTCTTTTGTAAGTCCTCTTAGCGTTCTTCTTTGATTTTCTTCTTTTGACAAGAGGGTCATCAACAATAATGCCATACCTACTGCAGAATGATTTTGTACCAGGCAATCTATTAAGCTTATCAATGGACTTATGAATCTTTGAACTGGTACAAAGAGAAATCAAAACCTTGGTAATTATGCTATACATCTGACCCCATAAATAACTTTCCAGTGGTAACTGGAATGCTTCTTGCAACTTCAAAATATCTACAAGCTTGGAAGGTAAAGCTGCCAAATAAACTTGTCTCCACAACAAATTCTTGGGGTCCTTCACCAGGAAGATTCTTTGAATCCAATCCCGATGGAAATCTTCATACTGATTTATATTTCTGCATTTTAAATTCATCAGTATCAACTCATTTTGGTCTGAGATGGCTGGTTCATCTCCACAGAAATTTTGCTGGATCAGTGTTGTGAGAGCACCAATCATATTGTTGATGGGTCTGCCATCAAGATGAAATTCCACATCTCCATTTTCATCTTTAACAACCTCCTCTTCCATATTCTTTATTAAAGCAGGAGAGGACTCTAGTTCCCACCATCTGGCTAGAGTTCCTGTGAAGCAGGGAATGAGGGTTTTACAGGCCTCTACCTTTGATTTTCCATCTATACACATCAGCTTATATTCTGTGATCATTAGATCCAGAGTTTGTTTTATTTGGGCTGATGACAGATTATCAATATTCCACTCTTTATGGCTTTGTTCCCAAAATGTTTCTCTAGGGGTAATCTTTCCTAGGCCATTTAGATCAGGAGGGGAATACCTTGTATACTGAGCTTCCAAAGGTTCATAAACTGGCAAGGCATGCTCTTCAGATTCAGTTTCAAAAAGAGAGGCAACTGTGACTTTAAGCTTTGGAGACTCAGGAGCAAACTCTTTAGGAAGAAGTTGGGGAAAACGTTCAGTAGCTTTCTGAAAAGACACAGCTTTTCCTTTGTGGAGGAATGCAGAAGGGACAAGCTTGTCTGTCTTCTTCTTTTCTGTATTCTCAATTTTTTCATACAAATTTGAAATTAATTGTCGTGTAGAAACAGAATTTTCTATGATACATGTTTCTACTTCATCAATCTTCTTTAAAGACTGTAAACAAAAATCTTTAGAAACTGAAGCATTGTACTGTATAGAATTCAATGCACTATTTACATTATTGATAGACACTTGGACTTGGTCTATCTGATCTTTAACAGTGACAGCTTTTGCCATATTTTTCTCTAAACCAGTAACAGCATGTTTGTCCAATTTATCTGTTCACTAACTGTTTGGATTCTCCTTTCTATCCCCACAACATTTTCTTTCTGAACTATGGGATAGGCATTGGCTGAATTTTGTCCTTCTCCTAGGACAATTCCTTTGAAAGGAGGGTAACTGGTAGAGGTTTCAACCTTACTTCCATCAATGGCTGTCCAAGCATGACCAGAGGAGGATGCAGAGTCAGTCATCAAAATTACCTCTGACTCTTGAGCCTTCTTCCATGAATAAAAAGAAATCTAGACATTTCTTTCAATCATGTATTCCTTCCATTGGGAGGCTAATCTCCTTTTCTCCTTTGTGCTGTGAGAAACAGCAAACTCATCTGCTTGTGGATGAGTATGAAGATCCCAATTCAACATTAATTATCCATTTTTCAGGGATCACATGTTTATCCCATCCATCCATTAATGTATAAAACTTTTGTATTTCAGGGATAGATGGTCTTTTTATATCATCTGGCAGATCCTTGAATTTGCACTCAGGAATTAATCCATCTTTTTTACTGTAAAAACCCACACCATGTTTATCTCTGGGAGATTGCATATTCATGAATATTTCTGTCAGTCTGGGATCTTCATCTTGCAGACTAGGGACTAAATGCATCATGAGGACATGTTCATCTTCATGAGGGAAAGGGATATCAGAACACTTGGGATTAGGACAGGGAGTGACTGATGTAGAAGGAGGAGCTTCACCTGTTCTAGGATTATGGTTCTGATGTCTAATGACCATTTCAACAAGATGCTTTAGATTCACAGACTGATGGCATTGTGGACAATCAACTTTTAGGGGCTGGAAATTTACAAGCTGAGCAAATTCAAATAATGAAATATGACTACAACTAGAAACAATAGATGAACAAGCGGAATCTGTACAATCGGGTGGTATATACAATGGAGACTTTTGACACATCTCTTTGATCCTTCTTCTGTCTATTGTAGACCTTCTAGGAAAAGATAAAACGGCTTTGGACTGGTCTTCAACAATATCGGCAGAAGTGATATCTCTTGCAGAGATAGGTTTTGGGTTAGGAATAGTCCAGTGTTCAGGAAAAGAAAGTTCTTCCCATTTTATTGCTTGATGCTCAACTTTCTGATTCTTGGCGTCTGTCATGACTACAACACTGGTTTTGCTAGCTTTGCTGGGGGCATGAAGGACTGCGGCAGACAAAGTACTGGTATGACGAAAACAACCCCGTGTCTGTATAGCAATGTTGTTTCTTTTCATATTCATATCAAATCTAGAAGTTTGGATTTGAAGCCACAAATTTTAATTTAAATTTTTTGATGAAAATCTCTTGCAATCTCATGATTTTTCTTAAAATGTCATATCATTGATTTGTTGGAGATTTTACCCACAAATTGGGTCCTTCATCTTCGAACAAGCATAATTCCCAAACTGTAAGGCCTCTCGTGATGATCCACATACCGTTGGAATCAGCTCGACGAGGAGAATCCAACAAAGATGATCTTCAAGGCAAATCGATTGCTCTGCATCTTCAAAATCCTCAACCAATGTGCGCCTTCTAGGGTTTTCCAAGGGCTTTGACCAATGGAGCTTCCAATTGATGACAAATATTAAGAGTGTTCAATAGCGTACATTGGCATCAATGACAACAACATTCAACAATCTCCCAATTTGTCATTGATAGAAACCTAAGTCACTTGACACGGGGACACAGGACATGCAGGACACGAAAATTCGAGTGTTTGACACAAGCACATTGACCCCCGAAACATGACACCTTAGGACATGTTATAGATTTTTTTATTAAAATATATATATATATATATATATATATATATATATATGAAAAGTTAGATAATTCTTACACAAACTCTCATTCATGATACAAATTCAGCCATAGATCTAGATTCTACATTGTAAATTTAGAATTTGTATGTTTTAGAAAGTAACATTATGCATACAAATGCAACTGTGACAGATTCATCAACAATCCAATAGGAGAAAGACAAGAAACTTCAAACTGCAGTTTTCTCATCAAGTCATAAAAATCAAAATGTGGTACATAGGTAGTAGCAATGCCAATGGAAAATAGAAATAGCAAATACAAAACAACTACAAGTCTCAAGGCAGTAGGTAGCTCATGAGTCATCAATCATCATCATCAAAATAAACATCATTGTCATCATCACGGTCACCACTGCTCTCCTTTGCTGCATCCTCCTCCTCTGTCATATTTGCATCTGTTGGTGTGGAGGATGACCCCTCAAGAGTCTCACCATCATCAAAAGTGACAGGCTCTAGCACTAGCTCATTAAGATCCAAGTTGGCCAATGCCAACTCAACACTGTTGTCGAAACCCATACATTTGGAAAGACATCCCACATCTTTGTCTTTCCCTTCAACCACTCATCCCTCTGCCCGTAAATAAGACGAAGGTTGGTGTGCACATACACCATTGTCACCTAAGAGAGGAGCCTCATGGCTAACTATTGTAGAGGAGGGCTTGTAGCCCCATGAGTTTTCCACCAAGAATATGGCTTCTTAGCCCCCCTCGTCTCTAATAACATCATATCCTACAAATCGACCAGTTCCAGTGGAAAACTTTACAAAGGCATCCTCCACCTCATCAAGGGATGCTCTATCCTGAAAAATCCGCCTCAATGCATCCTTCCTCCCTTGTGAAATTTCACCATCGATGTGAGGAGGGAACCAGCGAGAAGGTCCACCATTCAGCCACTCATGGATGTAGTAATTTGGGTTCAATGAGTGAGCCAAACAATGCAAAGGTGTGCGATTCTTGTCCCATTTGCTGACAAGAATATCCTGTATGGTGGTGAAAAAGGCCATTGATGATGTCTCATACTCGGGGCACTCACTCTATAAAATAATGGTCCTCACAGACTCAATCATGGAATCCCATCCCTCATAAACCTCTCCTAGGATGGGTTGGTCTGTATCTGCAAATTGTAGCAAAGCAATGATAGGGTCCATGAACTTAATAAGTAGATCTACCCTCTCCCACCAAGCATCATCTAATATTGTGTCCTTCACTCTTTTTGAGGTTGCTTCATCTGTATTTATCCAAAAATACCAAAACTTTGAAATAACCATGGCCCCAAGAGCAGTCTTGACCTCTCTCAACCTCTTCAACATCATGAATGAAGAGGCAAACCGTGTATCTGCAATATTCAACAATGATAGATTCGTGTACTCCTTGTAGATTGTGAGGGAACTTGTATGATTTTGTACAAAGTTGTGGGTACGTCGTGCATCCTCAATAATACTTCCAATCCAAAGCACACCAGAAGCAATAGATTTAAGTGCTAATAGATTCAAGGATATTTAGTTTCCGCAATCATGCCAGCAGCCTTGCAAACATGTGCATTATCTGTAATGATTTGGACACAAGAATCAACACCTACATCTTCAATAACTTTAATGAACAACTCACCCATATATTGTGCATCCTTGTATTGTCCAAGTGCATCCACTGATTTCAAGAAAATCGGTCCATTCAAGGAAGACACCATGAATTTGAAGAGTGGGTGGCGTGTTGGATTTGTCCACCCATCATAAACAATACTAACCCCAGATGTTGCCCATGTTGACTTAATAGGCTCAAGCATTTTGTCTACCTCTTTCATTGCCTTGGTCAACAATGTGGTTCTAAGCTTCTCTGACCAAGGAGGCACATACCTTGATGGAGCCCCTTGAGTGAGAGCTCAGCACATCTCAATAAATAAAGGTGAGCGTGAAACATTGAAGGATATGAAGTTCTAATAGAAAAAGAATGCAATGGTGAGATCAACCTCTTCCTATTTCTCTTTCTGAAAAATCTTGTCCATTGGACAAAGTGCCACTGCCTTTCTTTTTCTTGCTTGACCCACACCACCACCACCAAAACTCTCAAATGGAAACTTGTTGTTGCTTTTCACCAAGAATGTAAAGAGATCATCATTCTTTTTTTTTAGATCATGCAACCACCCTTGCCACACCAACATTGGCCTCTTTCTCCATTTCTTTGCTCCTAGCTAAAGACACCTATGTACATGTTGCAATTCCACAACTTGGTAAGGCCAACAAATGAGCTTTCACATGGTAATAAGTGATCTTGAAATTATTGTTGCAATAGTTGCATTTCCAAGCAACATTGCCTCCTCCCTTCAACTTGTTGCCTGGCCCTTACTCTCCTGTGACATACTTCCACAAGGGATATTTGTTTTCTTGAGCTTGTTGTCTTTCTAAAGTCATTTTTCCCTCAACATTTGAAGTTGTTGTTGCAACCCCACTTCCAATAGAGGGAACACTTGTAGACCCTAATGAAATTGGAATAAGAGGAGCATCACCAATGGGGACATTCTTCCCCTTCCTTTTCCCCCTCTCTGTTGCCATTGATTGAGCCATGAATGTTGTAAAAAAATAAAGAAAAAATGCACAAACAACTTGTAAAAAAAAGCAAATGCACACTGCTGTAATAAAAATGCAAAAAAAATAGAAGCAAAAGGCACTTACCTGTTGCTTGAATCGCCTCCAAAATGCTCCCAAACCCTTTGCTAGTCGCTCCCACACACCCACAACAAGAGAGACACAAAATAATGAGGGAGAAAGGAGCCAAAAGTGGGCTTTATGGGCCGCGCAACACGCATTTCTAGGGGACACGTGTCCTGAAATCGAGACATGATGGGACACAATCATAGGACATGCATCCCATCGAATCCCACAAGTAGGACACTATCGGATATGTATCCCATCGAATCCCACAAGTCGGACACTATTCGAAGAACAAGTGTCCCATCGAATCATGTCTGATTCGTGGGATTCGGGACACGACCGAGGTTTTGAGCGAATCTGATTTCTTAGATGGCGACACATACTCCCCATGCGATCACAGCTCCCCCTAACTTCATGCCTCAATCTTCTTCTCCCAATTTCTCTCCCCCTTTGATATCAATGGAAAAAGGTGACTCCCCTTGACAGGATACTTGTTTTTTTTCCTGAAACATGCCTTTGCTCCTCCTGCAATTACTGCTCCCCCCAACTACATACTTCTGAGCTTTCTGACCTATTTTCTCTTCATTGATGCTTCCCTTGACTAATTACCTTCCTTAATACTTCCTGCAATAAACTCACAGTATCTTCCCCTGAGATGCTAAGACTTGCCACACCTGAGGCCTTAGGCAATTTTTCCATGACTCTGCTTTCCAAGCTATTATAAAGCTAACTAATCTGCTTAGAATGATGACGATTGTTTCACATATGCCACCAGTCAACCTGCCAATGACAATCGTGCAACTACTGTTGCATAGACTCCCCCTCTTCAATATCCAGGGAGTCAACAAGTTGGATTCTTCAGAATAATATATGAACCAGCGCTTCAGTTGGATCATCCTTAACTTCAACATCTTCCATTGGAGATTCATCATGCCCTTTTGCCTTTACAAACCCTAAAAGCATGACTACGGAAACTTTTCCATTTGCTTGATCTTCTAGCTTTCTTTTCTTCTCCAGACCTTCTTGTACTTCATGTTAGGGTTGACATTCATGGAAGATTCCATCTTGTACCTGCAATTACGAGCTATATGCACATAGTTATGGCATTTGTAACATTCAATGTTGGGCCTGAATAATGGAGATATATGTTTTCTACTGGCAAAGTCATCTTGAAACATGTCTTGTGATCCTGCAAACATGCTTCTAGGGTTTTGATAATGTCTTTAATAATCACACCTATCATACATTCTGCAATCCCTAGCCATATGTCCATAGTTAGAACATGAAAAACAATGACCATTAAACATGCCAGGATACCTAGATGTGTTGACTTTTCTTAAAGTCATTCTTCCTTGGAAGGGGTTCAGTCCTTTGTTGATCCTTGTCCTCGATTGCTTCAGCATTATTTCTTGGAGCCGCAACATTTTCAATCTTCATTGGTTCTTCATTTTGATTTGGCTTCTAAGGGATCCTGCTATCTATTGGAAATGCGGAGGATTTTAATTTTTTTATTAGATTTTGATTACATGATAATTACTTGTGAGACTGTTAGCATTTTTATCATTATGTTTTCTTTCTTCATCAAGCAATTACCATAAAACATAAAGATCATAGAAGACAATAAAACACAAGATATAGGCTCCAAGCTAGGGCAAAACCCCACCAAGGGGAAACCCAGAAAATTATCTTTTTATAGAATCAGATCAAATGAGATATCCAAGACCCATAACCACAGAAACTTTCACCTCTAGATGCCAAGTCAAACCTTCCTTCCTTCCAGTGGGTTCATCAACGAGAGACCAGCAACAAGAGACAAGCCAAGACAGATCTTCCACAAGTTTTAGCACAAGAAGATATCTTTTTTCAGATTTCGGCTCTCCATATCCTCTTTTCCTTCTCTGTGATATTTCAAACCAAAACCATCCATGTGTGTGTGTCCAAATGAGCACCATTTTACCTCTATTTATATAGTTTGGAGGGGGTGTGAATAGACATATCCTTTGGAGTAGGGCTAACTTGGCATCTAGAGGGGTTTCTGTCGCAAAATTACATAATTAAAAATCCTTTTTCCTTTTCTTATACATTTAGTCCAAATAGGTCTTTGACTCAAAAACCTAGAAGCATGACGAACATGCTTATCTAGAAACATAATAATAATTTTTCTTTTTCTTTTCTTGTGGTTTTTACATAAAAATACATAATGGTGCAAATTATGAAGATCGAAACTAGTTACATTCTCCAACACTCTTTCCTAACTAGGGAGGTATTCATAATTGTACACTTGGTACATGGATACTCTCAAACTGAAATATTCTTGTAAGAGTCGAATTGAAAAGCCATTCTTAAGTATCAACATCACGACCAGCATTGTCAACATAGTAAGGCCTTAACTTGACAAGCTCTTTCTTATACAAGAGCATACTGTTGTGAGGCTTTCCGTGAGATACCACACTACCTCTACAAGGCACATACCCCATCCAGATGTTCACTAGGTATGTCCTTTCAGGACTGTTCTTATCTTGGATTCCCAATCCTCAAAGAATATTGGTCCTTTTCAACCATTCTTGTCTTGGATAGTTGTCCAATCCTCAAAGAGTGTCGGTCCATTTCCTTTCTTGGATTGTTCTATCCTCAAGGAAATCACAGATGCTTATCCAATCCTCCATTCTCCATTCTCTCTCCATGGCCTTCACTTAGACTTACAGCTGCTAGTTCTGGTCAAGTGCATGACATATGAAGGAGAGAATACAAATGTGATGTCCATCATCACTCCCTCTCAACCAGAGAGTAGATCCCCATTCCCTCTTTATTAGGGAATAGATCCTTGCTCCTATTCAAGGAGACTCCTTTATGTTGATTTCTATAGCATCGGAAAGTGTTCTAAGTCTCATTTTTGGAAGAGAGGCTTGGACATCAGTTATCCAAAGAACCCATAAATCGTTTGTGGAAATTCCACTCGGATATGACTTTATTAAAATAATTAATTATTTTAATCCAAACCCTAAATTTAAACTTAGAGAAATTAAATAATTAAAGGGTATTAATAGAGCAGAGTGTGAATCTTCTAGAAAACGAAGATCAAGTCATCTTTTAATCTAAGCCATTGATTAACGATATAATCTTGGTCGTTAATTCATTAGCGAGAAGACTATAAGAAGAGACTTGAGAGCCATTTGGAAATCAAGCAGGGAACACTCTCAGTACCCGAAAGAAATCGATTCTGAAGCAAGAGAATTCGATTTCAGTGGGTGAGATTGTAGAGGCAGGGTTGCAGAAGGAGGAGGGAGGAGTTAGTTATCGAGAAGCAGAAGTCAAGAGGATGAAGGGAAGGGTGAGCTGATCAACAGCAAGACCCCCTCCATGCAGAATCATGCAGCCCAGGGAGAGACTGCGTAGAGCTCTCACGCTGGATGACGCAGAGGGTGAAGGAGGTCACCCTGAGGGTCTAAAATTTGTCTGGAAGGTCCAAAAAATTCAGCTAGGTGTTTACAAATTTTCTCTACTCATCAGACTCTAGTAAATGTACTTTCCATTCCTGACGATAAATATAAAACCCTCATCTACTGCATCGATTTTCCCACATTGGGTTTTTCCGAGTAAAATTGTCCAAAAATAATTGTGTTCATGTGGTTGTTTCTATTGTGCTACTTGTGTAAATTATCTTTCTATTCTTATGCTCTTAATGATAGTGAAGATCTGCAAATGTGTTTATTTTAGAATTTACTAAAGCATCTATAAATAACTTGTCTCATAAGTAGGAGAAATAAACCAAGTATTGCAGAAATATTTTCCTCTTGAAAATTTCACACTTTACTCCCTCTCAAATATAGAGAAGATTCAAAACTTCTTTTCAATTGGGAAGTTATAGCCACAAGCTCTCTAGCTTGTCTTCGTAAGTGTATCAAGTACAAGTTCTTAATGGAGATAGTTGCAAGGCTCCCTCCTTCCTGGATATTATGGAGCCATCTTCTTTCTTTAATCTTGTGACAGAGTTCAGGACATCAATATTGCACGTCACTTACCTCCAATCATCATCAATCAAGGCATTATATTTATCCTTCTTGAACTTCGAGCTAGTTCTAGCTCCCTCTAAACATGAAAGTGATCTTTGTTTATGAGCATCAAGTTATGTCCTTACACTGCTACCTTTCAATCTCAAGGTGATGATGTCAATACCTTGACGTCATAATTGCCAAAATCATATATTGAATTCATATGTTCTTTGAATTGAGTTCAACCCCCAAAGTTGAACTTCCCTCAATTGTATTCCCGCAATATCGTAGCAAAACAATGTGTTAACCAAATAACCAATATCAAAATATTAAATACCAGACTTACCATGTCATGATGGCCCTGCTCATCAAAGCATCATCTTACTTGAGCTCTTCGAGATCAACATCCTTTTGCATGATCCATCTCCATATGAATCTTTAGTCATCAGAGTGCCCATGGATCAAACTTGATTAACAAGTTGTAATATCTTCCTTGGAGTTGTCATTGTTCACTCCCTTTCTTTCTTCCGGAGACTATACTTGATGTTGATCAATATTTTTCCATGCTATTTTGTGACAGAACCTTGATCTAAAGCATATCAAACTTCTTAGTCCAAGTATATGGAAGACTTATTATTCTCTTATAACCAAATCTTTCTGCAAACTTCTTATAGATATGAATTCTACCTTCTAGAAAAGAGATATTGAAGACATGCCTACCTTTCTTTCTTATACATGGCTTATGTAGTCATCTTTCCTTTGAGTAAGCTTACTTTTATCCTTAGAAAGACTTCAATTATGCCTTTCGAACCGCAACTCGATCATCTGTAGACTGCATGCCTTCATTCTTCCAGATGGAATATACTTAGTCATGTCATAATGCTTCGTCCAAGAACCTTTCCTAAATGATGGTTCTCATCGGAGGATCTTGGTGACCCTTATGAATAGATATGTAAGATGATCCAAATCTTCTCATTCATGTCAGCTAGATGACTATTTCCAAAGCAACTTAATCATGTATATTTTAATTCTTCTACTATCATATGCTTTCTTTTATGATGCCATGCTTCATAACAACAAAGATTCTTTTAGAAAATGCAACGATACATGCTTACTCTTTTAATCATCAATGAACTTGTTAGCATCAACTCCTTCAAGGTCCTCACAGTTCCCTCCTCCCATCATGCTCATCATTTTCAAGTAATCAACAAGCACAAGTTTTGCTTTGATTTGTTTTTTTTCCTTATCTTGCTTCCTTTATTTACCTACGATTTTTACCAACAAGTACAACCACACAAAATATACAAATACAAGAGCATGATGTCGACATTGTCAATCTAGGGTTCCCATGGTTTCTCAGAAGGTGCACCTCTAGGGTTTTAGTTACAAACCCTATATTTCTTTATCTAACCCTTATTAGGCTTTTCACTTTCATTGGAACATCATTCCTAAGGTTTTAATTCCAAATCCGAGGTTTTACCCAATTCAACCTTTTCTAGGGTTTTACCATACACCCTAGATTATATTTTTCAAAAAAATTGAATCTACAAACCCTAGATATCAAAAGCTAGGGTTTACTTACAAACCCTATATTTCTTTATCTAACCCTTATTAGGCTTTTTACTTTCAATGGAAAATCATCCCTAGGGTTTTAATTTCAAATCCTAGGTTTTACCCAATCCAACCCTTGCTAGGGTTTTACCATATACCCTAGATTATATTTTTCAAAAAAATTGAATCTGCACACCCTAGATTTCAAAAGCTAGGGTATCCTAAGAGGGAACAACCAGTTATGGTTTTTATTCCTAGGATTAATTCAATCAACTAGCGTTTAGTAACCTTAATTATAAATCATCTTCAAGACTACATATCTAGAAACGCTAGCAACATTATCAAAGCCTATCATAAATGAATTAAGAAACCCTAAATGCAAACCCTAAAGACTTTAGAGACCCTTTATAACTCTCATAGGCGCATAACAAGGAAGAACATTGTGCATACCTTTGCGCTAGTTTCGTACCTTCTTCTTTGCCAAGATTCGGTCTTTCTTTACACGTCTTTTCTAGCTACGTCCATCTTTCTTTACGCGTCTTTTCTAGCTACATCCATCAATTCAAAACTGCTTCAAACACTATCTTTCTTTCAGGTTGGCTACATGATGACCACTTCTCATAATCAATACCAATGCTTTATAAGCCATCATGGTGAACAATAGATCTCTTTCATAGATCATTTGTCACGGCATCAAATTTTCTGCCATACCAAAGATCAACAATCACAGTTTTGCTCTTCTCATTGATACGTTTCACTTTTGTTATATGTGACTTGCCAAACAATGTTGTCATTATGTGGATCCCAGACATAAAGAGCGAATACATAAAGTTGTTGTTTTACCATAGGTGACAAAAGCATTAACGATGATGTCGTGTAATTTGAGCCTCATAGTTTGACTAATTGTAATTGACAGACAAATTCTTCAGAAAATAATTATAAAAAAGATCCACCAAAAAGATGATCTTCAAAACACATTGAATTACTATAGTTCTGAGCCACCAATCCCGAATCATTGCATATGTCAACAAATTCTTGGGATCATAGATGCGAGCCATGAATGATGCCAAAATTCAAGCCACAACCACCTAGAACCATTGAGACCATTAAAACAATATCACCATGATATGGTCAACCCTCAGACAAGAATGTGATTACACATTGTATGTTTAGTGGAGCTACGGATTTGCTAGAAACTCTAATCAATCAATCCACAGAATCATGACATCAACGATTCACAACGGAAAGTGCAATGTTTGATTGCAAAGCTTGTTCAAGTTAGAGATATTGTCAACCATTGAGAAATTTGTGAGCTTCAAAATAAGTGAACCATGGTGTTATCGTTGGCTATTGGATAATCTAGTGCTCCCCATGTGTTTCGTGACATGTGGTTACCCGCCTCTCGAGGATCCGTTAACTCTGGTGTTGCGTTCGTTTACTAACACCTGCGAGTTTTGGTGTAATGGAAATCGTGACTCCAACAAGTGGTATCAGAGCCAAAAGGTCTCGAGTTTGAATCACACCCAGCTCATGCTGCGGGGAGATTATTGGGCATTGGACAATCCAGCACTCCCCCTATGTTTCGTGACAGGTGCTTAACCGCCTCTTGAGGATCCATTAACTTTAGTGATGTGTTTGTTTACTAAAACCTAGGGGTTTTGCTGTAATGCCAATTGTGACTCCAACAGTTATCAGAAATTGTGATCCGATCCACACGCCATAGTTATGTCTCAACAAATATGAGCCTATTTGAAAACCAAGGTGCGAATTTTTCGGCAATGCTACCATAGTGAGCAAGTCACAATAATATGGGCCATATTGTAGAATGTACAAGCCAAAGTTCCATCGATGAGATATTACACATGTAATGTATGCAGATCAATTAGAGTGAGCCCTAAATTCATGCGCAGAGACAATTGACTACAAATACCAAATTCAAAGCCCTGTAATCTATATTGAAAATTGAGCATTTGTACAGAGTATGCAAGTCACAATAAATTGATCTATGTCACTATGACTTTATGCATGGCTCTTGTGAATCTTCTTTGCACCATAAGTAACATAAATGATCCTCTACAAGCTTCGGGATAATCACAATCAATTATTTTCTTGCCACAGAGATAAATTAGGCCATAAGCAGAGATCATAGAACAATGAACTAATCAAAGATATGCCAATAGGTAATGATCTTCAAGCCTCCAACTTCAAGCCGCCTATGCTCTGATACCATGTTGGAAATCCGAAGGATTTCCATTTTATTATTAGATTTCCATTACATGATAATTACTTGTGAGACTGTTAACATTTTTATCACTATGTTTTCTTTCTTCATCAAGAAATTACCATAAAACATGAAGATCACAAAAGATAATAGAACACAAGATATACACTCCAAGCCAAGGCAAAACCCCTCAAGGGGAAAACCCAGAAAATTCTCTTCTAATAAAATCAGATCAAATGAGATAACCAACACCCATAACCATAGAAACTTCCACCTCTAGATGCCAAGTCAAACCTTCCTTCCTTCCAGCAGATTCATCAGCAAGAGACCAGCAACAAGAGACAAACCAAGACAGATTTTCCACAAGTTTTAGCACAAGAATATATCTTTTTTTTTAAGATTTCGGTTCTCCATATCCTCTTTGCCTTCTCTGCGATATTTCAAACCAAACCCATCGAAGTGTGTGTCTCCAAATGAGCTCCATCTTCCTTCTATTTATATAGTTTGAAGGGGTATGAATAGACATGTACTTTACGAAAGGGCCAACTTGACATGTAGGTGGACTTAGCATCTAGAGGGGTTTTTGCCCCTAAATTACAATATTAAAAATTCTTTTTCTTTTCCTTTTACATTCGGTCCAAATAGGACTTTGACTGAAAAACATAGAAGCATGAAGAACATGCTTGTCTAGAAAAATAATAATATTTTTTCCTTTTCTTTTTCTTTTTTTTCTTTTTACATAAAAATACATAATGGTACAAATTATGAAGACCGAAACTAGTTACATTCTTGATGCAGGAAAAATTGAACTTTCTTGAAACGTTCAACTTCTCAATCTGGATTGCATGCAGAGATTTCGTTATTTAGTCAATTAACTATTATTCACCACATCTCAAATCATTTAAAATAACACACATAATAATACAAAGTCATACACAGAGACTTTGGTGAATCTGCATTTCCATTAAACAAGGGAAAACTATACATGGATAAACTCATAATCATACATTTCTCTCTTGGCCTGATTCTACATTCATTTGGTCATTTGCTTTCACTTTTGACTTATAATATTTATAATAGCATATACAAACAAAATAAATTTTCCTAGGTCCATAAATCAATCCACAAATCACTCATGCTTTTCAAGGTAGACTCGCTTTTTCCTTATTGACAAAATCTTGCCTATCCATTGCTTTTCTAAATCCTAAAAGCACCCCCAATAGTTTCTAAGATTTCTAAACTTTTTCTTATCCTAACAACTTCCTAATTGCTACCAATATTTTTTCTCCTACAACCTCTCATGATTTATTTCCTAAATTTTTCATGCCTTAAAAGGAAAATTTTCTTCTTAAAATCTTATCTCTATCTATAGTTCTCTAAGAAATAAATAAATTAAAATTGTTTACAATAAGAAAATAAAATTCCTTTTCCATGTTAAGACCTTGTTTGGAGCTTTGTCTCCAAAAAGCTTGATGACTTGGAAACTCTAATGTTCCTGCATCAGACTCCCAAGGTAGAAAAAGCTCATCACCTAGTCATGTGTCATCAATTTCTAAATCCTCCAAGATCCCAAACCTTGTGTTGCAGTTGTCCTTTCATCTTTGCATGTTGTTGTTCACTTGCTTTGCTAATGCAGGGTATTTCAATTAGCTAAAAATTCTTGTTGGTTTTCCTTTTTCTGTTGAATCTTCTCTTGGATGTTCTTCTCATCAGCATCCACATTCCATCAATCTCATCACCCAGCTCTATCCTTAGATGAACTTCTTCCTTTCTCATAAAATTTATAAAAATGTTATTCAATTTAGGCTTACATACCTCCTTTACAACCCGTGGAGCATACATTGCAATGTTCCCCCCATTGTCTTCCAAGACAATTCCCTCTTCCTCCAGTTCTAATTTTGCATACTAAATATGTAGTCTTTGGCTTATTATCCTCTTCTCCAACAAATTAAGCTCCTCATGCAATTCAACAAAACCATCTTGAACTTTATTTGTAACATCCATGCAGTATCCATAACTTGGGTATTCTCCCAACCATTCTTCCAAAAGTTCCATCCCCTCTTTTGTGGTTCCTTCCTCTAGAATAAGAAATTTCATTTTGTATTCCAATGAATGGAATATCCTTGAGTATGTCTTCATGAAGTATCTCTTCACCCTCTATAATCTTCTCAGCATTATATTCTTGAAGAATTTTTGCATCATCGTCATCTGCGAACACATGCATAAGAAAAAACTCTTCGATCTCAGTCATATCCTCCAACAGCTTCATTTCTTCATCAACTTGCATAAGCACATCATCTAAGTGCAATTCATCATCTGCGACCATACAAAAAGTGTCATATTCAAAAATATGAGGCTTCTCATTTGATGCCCCAACCACCACATCTCCATGTTGAACTGAATTAGTTAAATATTTCATCTCTAGCTTCCTCTTCATCAAGGAATAATCCTTGTTCAAAAACACACATTTCATATTCAGTTGTTTTGAGTTCTTATTTCGATCTGACATACAGCATTTGTCTTAGCTTCATTTGCAATGAATGTCATCTCACCTTCTTCTTCTTCACTATCCAACCATATCTCTGGTCTTCCTCATATTCCTGTAGCAACTCAACTAGTACACTAAGATGTACTTTCAATTCAGCCATTCCCCTCTTGAATTCCTCATCGCTCATTTTCTTCATGCCAAATGTCCTAGTACTTGTTTTCATCTAACTATCACTTCTCTCTGAACCCACTATATGGCTTTCAATAGCCATCTTTACCTTTCCCTTTTTTGAACACTATTTGTTCACCTGTGAGCTACAACAAGCCTTCGTCATCTTCTAACAAGTCCACTACTTTTCACAGTACCAAGCTCTCCTCTTGGTAACTCCTCTCTTCTCTTTTTCCTTCTCAATTCTACCCACACTCACTATGGAACTGACAATGGCAACTTCTACCCAACTCCTGCTTGTTGGAAGTTGTCCTTCTCTTGGTTCTCTACAGTAGAACCTTTCTCCTCCTTTCATAGCATCTCTTCTCCTCAGCTTCAAAAGTTGTTAGGTTGTTGAAATTTCACCTACTCATCTTCTCTTTAAAGAACTTATGTTGTCCTCGTTTCAGTAATTTAAGTTGTCATTCGATTTTGTCACAAATTCCTTCACTTGAGAGCTCTACATGCTCTGACTTCCTCTGTCACAAATTCACTTGTTGCAATGGTTGTTATCTACAACTTTCCTTATCTGCTACCTGCCAACACAAATTCTTTATGACCAAAACTAATATTAAAACACCATATCCATCTTTATAAGATTTGTGCCTAGATCTTATCTTCAAGAGTCTTCCTTTGATTCACTCCACTAAACCAATTCTTTTCCAGGAGAACACCTACTATACTTTTTCAAAATAATCCCTCTCAAAAACATACCAGCTCTTTCAATCTTTTGTAGTCATCTCCAATCTCCATAGGGCATTCAGGCTCTGATACCACTTGGTGAAAAATTGAATTTTCCTGCAAAGTTCAACTTCTCAATCTGGATTACATGCACAGATTCCATTAATTAGTCAATTAACTATTATTCACCACATCTCAAAGCATTTAAAATAACACACACAATAATACAAATAGTCATACACAGAGGCTTTGGTGAATTTGCATTTCCATTAAACAAAGGAAAACTATGCATAAATAAAATCATAATCATACATTTCTCTCTTTGCCTAATTCTACATTCATTTGGCCATTTTTTATCCCTTTTGGCTTACAATATTTATAATAACATATACAAACAAAATAAATTTTCCTAGATCCATAAATCAATCCACAAATCACTCATGCTTTTCAAGGTAGACTCATTTTTGCCTTATTGACAAAATCTTGCCTGTCCATAGCTTTTCTAAATCCTAAAAGCACCCCCAATAGTTTCTAAGATTTCTAAACTTTTTCTTATCCTAACAACTTGCCAATTGCTACCAAGATTTTTTCTCCTACAACCTCTCATGATTTATTTCCTAAATTTTTCATGCCTTAAAAGGCATATTTTCTTCTTAAAAATCTTATCTCTATTTATACTTCTCTAAAAGATAAAGAAATTAAAATCATTAACAATAAGGGAATAAAAATCATTTTCCATGTTAAGACCTTGTTTGGAGCTTTGTCTCCAAAAAGCTTGATGACTTGGAACCTCTAATGCTCCTGCATCAATTCGCCAACACTATCAATCTTGTTCTTGGAGTTTGGAGCTTCACCTACCTCTTTTTCATCCAATTTACCATGTCATTATCAAGCAATTTTTCCTTCCTAAGCTCATATATTTCAGTTAGGGCTATGAAATTTTCGAGGAAAATATTTCTGCAATACTTGGTTTATTTCTCCTACTTATGAGATAAGTTATTACAGATGCTTCAGTAAATTCTGAAATAAACACATTTGCAGATCTTCACTATCGTCAAGAGCATAAGAACAGAAAGATAAATTACACAAGCAGCAAAACAGAAACAACCATATGAACATAGTTATTTTGGACAATTGTCCCCGGAAAAACCCAATGTGGGAAAACCGGTGCATCAGATGAGGGTTTTGTATTTATCTTCAGAAATGGAAAATACATTTACACGAGTCTGATGAGCAAATAAAATTAGCGAACACCTGGCTGAATTTTCTGGAACCTCCAGACAAATTTCAAACCCTTGGGGTGACCTCCTTCACCCTCTGCGTCATCCAGCGTGAGAGCTCTACGCAGTTTCTCCATGGACTGCGTGATTCTGCGTGGAGGGGGTCTTGTTGCTGATCAGCTCACCCTTCCCTTCATCCTCCTAACTTTTGCTTCCCGATAACTGACTCCTCCCTCCTCCTTTTGCTTCTGCAACCCTGCCTCTACAATCTCACCAACTGAAATCAAATTCTCTTCCTTTAGAATCAATTTCCTTCAGGAACTGAGAATGTCCCCAACTTGATTTCCAAATGGCCCTCAAGTCTCTTCTTATAGTCTTCTCGCTGATGAATCAACAGCCAAGATTATATAGTTAATCTAAGGCTCAGATTAAGAAATGACTTGATCTTCGTTTTCTAGAAGATTCACACTCTACTCTATTAATACCCTTCAATTATTTAATTTCCCTAAGTTTAAACTTAGGGTCTGCATTAAAATAATTAATTATTTTAATAAAGTCATATCCGAGTGGAATTTCCACAAACAATTTATGGGTTCTCTGGATAACTGTTGTCCAAGTCTCTCTACCAAAAATGAGACTTAAAACACTTCTCGATGCTATAGAAATCAGCACTCCCTCTTAGCGAGGAAAGTGTTTAATCAAGAAACCGTTGTACTGCTCTGACTCTATAATATCTATTGCATTAATTTTGTCCTCGTTGTTGCCCCTCATCTCTGTGTTGTTGCTTCCTATACTGCTGCCTCGTGACACTGCCTCTGCCACTGCTGCATCCATACTGCAGCTCCCTCTTCCTCTGAAGACCACCCTTTCCTCTAATGGAAAGGGTTCTCGACCATCCCCGTCTTCTCTCTAAAGTAAGTGAATTTGATCTTACTTACAGCTTTTGTGAGGATATATGCCACATGTTCTCCTATAGGAGTGTATCGCAACTGTACTGCTCCCCTCTAGACATAGTCCTTGATGAAGTGGCACCGAATGTCAATGTGTTTTGACTGGTCATGAAACACAGAATTTTCAGAGAGCTTAATGCAGCTCTGATTATCGCACATAATCCCGGTCGATTCCATCTGCTTCTTGAGCAAGTTCAAGAGTAACTTGCAGAGCCATCTGGCCTTGCACGAAGTTGTGCTTGCTGCCATGTACTCTGTCTCGGCTGAGCTCAGTGCTATGGACTTCTGCTTCCTACTGCACCAGATGGTCATTCCTGATCCGAGACTGAAACAATACCCACTGGTACTTTTCCGATCTACTGTGCTTCCATCCCAATCTGCATCTGTGAACCCACTCAACTGGACCTCGTTACCTTGGTGTACTTCAACCCGTACTCGACTATCCCTCTTAGATATTTGAGAACATGTTTGGTTGCTGCCCAATGAGCCCTCCTTGGTTCCACCATGAACTAACAGAGGGTATTCACTACATAACAGATGTTTGTTCTAGTATTGACCACATACATCAATGATCAGATGAGTTGTCTGTACAAGGTGGGATCAGCCTCATCATCCTCCGATGTGTCTATCTTCTTCTAGTTAGTAATCATCGCCATGGCCATGGGTCTACAGTGTTCCATCTGAAATCTCTTCAGGATTTCTCTCGTGTATCTTCCTTGTCCTAGGAAGATTTCCCCTTTCTGCTGCCAAACTTCTAATCCAAGAAAATAATGCATCTGCCCAAGGTCCTTCATGTCGAATTCTGTTGCCAGATTCTCCTTGCAGTCTTTGATGAGCTTGGATGATTTGGTCAAAAACAGGTCATCCACATAAAGTACAAGAAAAAGTGGCTCATCCCCTACTCTCAAGTAGTAGAGGTTGGGGTCTGCGTCACTCTTGACAAACCCCATCTTCTGCAAGTAGCTGTCAATCCGTCCATACCATGCCCTGGGGGCTTGTTTTAAACCATACAAGGCTTTCTTAAGCCTACAAACATGAGTCTTCTACTCATGTGTCTCGAAGCCCTCTGGCTATTCTATGTACACTTCCTCCTCTATCACCACGTTCAAGAACGTTGTCTTGAAATCCATCTAATGAATTTCCCATCCCATATATGCAGCCAGAGAGATGACGGAACTGATAGAAGTGTAACGAGCTACTGGGGTGAAGGTTTCTTCATAATCAATGCCTTCCTTTTGTGCATACCCCTTAGTTACAAATCTTGCCTTGAACTTCTCTATGCTTCCATATACAGCATATTTGATCTTGTAGATCCATCTGGATCCTACAACTGATCTGTCCTATGGTATAGGAACTATTTCCCATACAACATTCGTCATGATGGAGCTATACTCCAACATGGCATCCACCCATACTTGTCGCTAAGCTGCTTCCCGAAAGGTGGATGGTTCACCAACCTGAGCTACCAGTGCCTGATACCTGTCTGGTTGCTTCCTTATCATATTTCCTTCTCTAGGGGCTCCAACAAATTCTTCTACATCCTTAAGAATTTGTTGAACTTCTCTGCTCAGTCTCCCATCAGTGGTGGGTGATCATCTTGTTCTTCGGAGGAGGAGCTCTCCTCAAAATCATTGTGCCTTAGAGAGGCATTTGACCTATCCTCTATAGGTCTTTGAGGCTGTACTAGTGGATCCTCCTCAATCTGCATATCTGTGGCCATTTCTCGAGATTTCATGAAGGCTCTCTCCTCCAAGAATTTCACATCCCTTCTTACCACGATTTTCCTGCTCTCTGAAATATAGATGCGATATGCCTTCACATTCTCGCTATAGCCCATCAGGAAACCCTTTTCTGCAGTTTGATTCAGCATCTTTCTCTTTTCATCTGGAATGTGGCAGTACACCATGCTGCCAAGAATCCTGATGTGGCTCACTTTTGACTTGCTGCCTGTGAACACACTCTCGGGAGTTACCTTCTCCAAAGCTCTATGAGGAACTCTATTCTAAATATATACTGTTGTATTGCAAGCCTCCGCCCATAAGAATTTGGGCATATCTTGGTCGTACAACATTGCCCTTGCAACTTCTATTATGGTCTGATTCTTTTGTTCTGCGACTCCATTTTGCTCTGGATTGTATGGAGTTGTCCATTCTCTCTTGATGCCTTCCTTTGCACAGAAATCTGTGAAGTCTTTATCGATATATTATCCACCATTATCTAACTACAACTTCTTGATCTTCTTTCTTGTAGAGTTCTCCACCAATGCTTTGAAATCTTTGAATCGATCAAAGACTTCATCTTTGGTTTTCAAAAAATAGATCAAAGTTTTCGTGGAATGATCATCAATGAAGGTGGCAAAATACTTTGCACCACTGAGAGCAGTTGTGGACGTCAGAGTGTATTAACTCTAATACACCTTTGGTTTTGTTGCTGCTTCTTGGAGATGTTGCCTTAGCGTACTTACCTAGTATGCATCCCCTGCAAACTTCATCTTTCTTCATGTTGAGTTCAGGAGCCCCGAAGACAGTATTTTTGAGAATCCCCAAGGCTCCATGATGTAGATGCCCCATCCTTCTGTGCCATAATTCATTCAGATCTCTGTCATCTGTACTGCCAAATAAGGCCACCAGAGATTCAAGCTGGAGCTTATACAGCTTCTGACTCCTTACTCCGATTTGTGTCTTTTTACTCCAGCTAAGATTTTTGACATACACCTTATCTCTAATAAAGTATATGTCATAGCCCTTGTTCTGAAGTTGTGACAATGATAGTAAATTCATCCCCAACCCTGGTACATGCGGAATATTCATGGCTCGAATCTTGTTGCCACCTTCTGTCTGAAATGTTATGGTACCTCTCGCAATGGGGGTACATTTTGCCTTGTTTCCCATAGTTATCTGGAAATTCCTCTGTTCTTCGTAGCTCGAAAAACATTCTCGAACCCCCGCCAGATGAGCAGATGCTCCACTGTCAATATACCAAACACCTGGAGGAGTTGTGCTCGACACACAAGCAAGATCCTCCTCTAGTCTGGATGCCAGCACTTCCATGTCATGTTCTCTCTGCATTTCTGCGTGCTTTGGAGGACTGTGTGAACCCTTCCGACAAATGGATCGTTGGTCCATGGCAGATCCTCCCTTTCTGTTTTTAGCCCTTAGCTCTGGTAGCATGTGAAATTTTCAACGAGGAAAATATTTCTGCAATACTTGATTTATTTCTCCTACTTATGAGATAAGTTATTTACAAATGCTTCAGTAAATTCTGAAATAAACACATTTGCAGATCTTCACTATTGTCAAGAGCATAAGGACAGAAAGATAAATTACACAAGTACCACAACAGAAACAACCATATGAACACAATTATTTTGGACAATTGTCCCCGAAAAAACCCAATGTGGGAACACCGGTGCAACAGATGAGGGTTTGTATTTATCTTCAGAGATGGAAAGTACATTTACATGAGTCTGATCGGCAGATAAAATTAGCAAACACCTGGCTGAATTTTCTAGAACCTCCAGACAAATTTCAGACCCTTGGTGTGACCTCTTTCACCCTTTACGTCATCCAGCATGAGAGCTCTGCGCAATTTCTCCCTGGACTGCAAGATTCTACGTGGAGGCGGTCTTGCTACTGATCAGCTCACCCTTCCCTTCATCCTCCTAACTTCTGCTTTTCGATAATTGAGTCCTCCCTCCTCCTTCTGCTTCTGCAACCCTGCCTCTACAATCTCACCCACTGAAATCGAATTCTCTTGCTTGATTTCCAAATGGCCCTCAAGTATCTTCTTATAGTCTTCTCGCTGATGAATCAACGACCAATATTGTATTGTTAATCAAAGGCTCAGATTAAGAGATGACTTGATCTTCGTTTTCTAGAAGATTCACACTCTGCTCTATTAATACCCTTTAATTATTTAATTTCCCTAAGCTTAAACTTAGGGCCTGCATTAAAATAATTAATTATTTTAATAAAGTCATATCCGAGTGGAATTTCCACAAACAATTTCTGCGTTCTCTGGATAACTATTGTCCAAGTCTCTCTATCAAAAATGAGACTCAGAACACTTCCCGATGCTATAGAAATCAACAAGGGCAGTATCAAGTTCTTTCTACTTTTGATCAGTATCTTCTTGAAATCATCTTTTCAAGACTTTCCTTCATTCTTCTACATCTTCAACTTGTAGCTTTAGAAGAGTGACCTTTTTTGCTTCTCTATTGAGAAATTGCATTTGTTCCTTCTGCATTTCATTTTACTTTTTGAGCCTGTCTATTTCTGCAACAGTTCTATCCAGTTCCTTTTGCTTTTGGCTGACTTTTGCCTCATGCTTCTAAACAGATTTTTCTAATTTTTGAAATTTGGCTTTTGTGATCCATAATTTATATAGGGAGATCTTTCTGTGATAATGACATATGAAAAGATTTTTTCAACGCATTTCGAACCAACCAGTGTAGTTCATCTTCGAGACAAGATGAGAGATCAAATCTATTTAAATCTGATGCCATGATCTGATCTCTCATCTTGTCCTGAAGATTAACAACACTAATTGGTTCAAAATGTGGTGAAAAAATTTCTTCTAATTTATTTTCTGCTTCCTACACCTGAAGTTGTAAGATAGCAATTTCTTATTTGAGTGTTTGATTTTCCTTCTTTGTGTTCTTCCATTCCTTGAAGGCATTAATTAATGATTTCTTTGCGTCCTCTTTTGCTTCTTCTTCACCATTGTCAAATATTCGACCTAAGGAACTCCCTGATTTGAAACATGATTATTATCAACATAGTCTTGAACAACATGAGGATTTTGAATTTTCTCCCAAAGTTGTTTAGCATATGAGCATGGACCTATATTGGATTTCACAAAATCTGGCAAAGCAGTTAGAATGATACTCATGGCCTTTGAATTGTACCTTCTTGATGCATCAGTGGATGTATCTCCAGTAATAACTAAAAACCATACATCACTTCCAATAGCTTGCAAATAGACTTCCATTTTAGCTTTCCAAAATGCAACATTTGATTAGTACATAGATTTGCTTGTCAAACAAGGGAAAAGCTACAGCTAATTTACTCCACCACTCTAACAGGAAGATCGACCTAGAAACCCTCAGTTTCCCTTGCAAATCAAACTTGGCCTCCTCTAGAAAAGGTGCACAAAAAATGTTGTTGCGGGAAATACACAATTGCTAGAAACTGAGACTGTTGATCCTGCACTCCTTTGGTGATCCTGCACACGTACTATACAACTCACTCTTCCCTCCGGAATTGATTCTCATCAACTGGAAAAATTATTAGTTGTCCAGATCTGTTGAAGAACTCGCACTTACTGGTACGGCCTTCCTGTAGAAGAAATCGGCCTTCCCTCTAACTTTGGAAATCTGTGGAAATCTCCCCTAAAAATCTCTCTCCAATTTCTGCTAAAACCCTTCACTGATGCTCTGCTAGCTCGAACTCTTCCCTTGTTGAATATCGTGCATAGGGAAATTCGCACTTCCTTGCTCCCTTGCTCATTCGATGTGTCTTCTCCAAGCCCCATCAATTTTCTATTATAATTCTCTCGTTGGAGCACCAACGACCAAGATCTAATCGTGATCAATGTCTCAGATCATCTTAGACTCTATCAAATTACTTTTGAGAAGTCTCTAGAGCAAAAGTCGATTTCCTTAATTAATACACATTGATTAACCAATTTTCCTAAGTTAGACTTGGGAAATATTTAATTATCCAGTCAATTAATTAAATTAAGATATTTCGGAGTTATATCTTGTGAAACCATTTCTAGGTATTGGAGATATCGTGCTCCTTAGCCTCTTAGACACTTTAGAGACTAGAACACCTATCCAATGCTACTCCAAACTCCATCTCCAAAAATTAACACTCACTCTTAGCAAGGAAGGTATCTCCCCAACAACCTTTTGTAGCTCGACTAATCACGCTACTGGTGTCTGACAATTATGATACAATCGGCTCTCACTGTCCACCATGCTACTGTGTTGAGATTTTGTGTATTGGGGTAGCATCAGTTGTGCTCTAGCTCCCAAATTTTGAAGAAGGACTAGAGTACACCTGATCTACAAGACCCAGAAACGGATTTGGGAAATTTCATCTGGTTTAGGAGATATTAAATTAATTAATTATTTTAAGTGTATTTCCTAAGTTAAAACTTAGGGAACTTAAATAATTAAAGTGAATTTAATTAAACATGTGATGAAATTGTCTTAAGTCACATGCATCAAGCTTTCTTTTAATCTTAGCCATTGATTCAAGATCTGATCTTGGCCCTTGATTTGTCAATGAGAAAAGTATAAAGGAAAGGCTTGGGGTCATTTGTGAAGACACACAGAGGCAGAGTTAGATTCTAGGGCAGGGTTTGCTAAGAATACTCAGAAGTGTTTCAGTTGCAGAGAGGGGAATTTAGGCCAAGGGGATGATCTGATCCCGGGGTCTAGAATACACAAGAGGCTGAGATCAGCTCAAGAACAGCACAGAGGAAGGCAACACCAGTAACAGCAAGGACAGCGCAGTCTCTCCAAGGACAGTGTGATGTTTAGCAGGAAACCCTCAGGGGTTACACAGAGACCCTTTAGGGGCAGCATAGTGACTGTGTCACCCAGTCTGGGGTAACGCAGTCGCTTTCGGAGCAGCGTTGAGGGTTTGGAGGACTTCCAAGGCTGACGCAGACGCTTTCAGGGGCTTCAGAGGCTGACGCAGGGCCTTTCAGGGGCAACACTATGGTTTCTAGGCCCTAATCTTGGCTGAGTTCTAAAAATCCTGTTTGAGGGTGTGGATTAGTCATTATTTTGGCCCTAGATCAGCCAGTGAGCTATAGATCTAGTATTATCCCAGTCGAGTTTCAAGATCTGGAACCCAGATTTGTGTATTCAGAAATATTCTTAATAATAGAACCCTCCAACAGCTAGAGACCGGTTTTCCCACATTGGGTTTTTTCGGAGACTATTTGTCCAGAAATAACTGTGTCACTTTGTCAATGTGTGCATGTGCTTATTCTAGATCTGAATTGGTAGAGATCGTTATGTGCTTTGCTTCAATGTTATCTTGAATTTATTCAGTTGATAACTTATCTAAGTACGAGGAGCTTAACTGAATTAACAGTAATGATTTATGCATAAGATATAAGATTCAGAAATTTCTACATACTACACATGCTCGGATTCATCTGCCACTAACTTGTAGTTGAACCAATCTTTGATCTCACATTGTTGATGCCTCTGCGCTACTATTGTTATGTTGCTATTGCATTTACGTTGCTGCTATCACTGTATCTGTGTATTGATCTCCTCGAAACCTGAAGCTCTAAGCTTCCATAGGGTTGCTCCTTCTGAAGCTAGACTCCCTCTGAATCTCAATTTCTCTGGCTAGAAATGCACCTGCTCCATGCAACTGGGCAATTCGCATAGTTTGTGTCACTGCAACTATCTCTCGAGTATTGACTACAACTAGCTCTACTATTGTCACCTCACTGCAACCTGCTACTATGTTATTGTGGGCCCCCGTAGCAAGGGTGATGATCCTGCAACAGCAACTGGAACCGCTCTAACTAATCTACTTGTTGCATCTGCACTGGATCCTAACCATCTTGACACGCTAAGGTATCAAGTCTCTCCTCCACCTGGAGGTATTGCTGTTATCAGTGCAAACTCCTCCAATCTAGTGGTCAACTCATCAATCTCTACCAAAGTTGTTGTCTACTCTCCCTTATGGTCCTTCTTCCTCTTTGGACATTGGTTGACGTAGTCACCAAATCCACCACAGCCGAAGCACTTGACCTTCTATAGGTCCTTCTTCTTTTCTCCTCCCATTGAGCCTTGTCCCTGACTGGGACCCTTCTTTGCCTTTCCCTTACATGCAAGGGCCATGTTCTCATCATCCTCCTCCTTCAGTCACTTGTTGTTGCTGCTAATAATACCTTTTGCAACACTAAGCCTCAGCTCCTCTTGAGTGCAATCACTCCATCGACAATCCCATCTAGGTAGCTTATCTCGCCCAAAAATAACTTAGATGAATATACACCACTCCTTGGTGAAACTGTTGAGAGTTGTCCGCACTAACTCATTGTCTTGTGGTTTCTTTCCCACTGCAGCAAGTTCATCTCTAACCGTAGTGAGATAGTGAGATAGGATGTAACGCTTTCTCCCTTCTGCATCTTTGTGGTCCTCGATTTCTCCTTGAGAATCATCTTCTTATTCTCCAATGGATTCTCGTACAACTTTACGACAGCATCCCACATTTCCTTTGCAATATTCAATGTTGCAACATGCAGGACGATATGATCCTGAACACCGTCTGGGATCATCCTCTTCAATTTGGCCATCTCCTTCTTGTAGGTCACCTATTGTTGTGGAATTGTGGGTACAGCAATGGTGTTCTCCGCATACTTCTTCAGTCCATACTCATCCAATAGGAATGTCATCCTAGCCTTGCATAGACCAAAGTTAGAGGCTCCGTCGAGTTTGTCCTTATCCTTGAGCCCTGTTGTGGCCATCTCTACGAAACTCAAATATGTTGGAGGTCAATAAAATGGAACTCCCTTTCTCCTTCCAGCAACTGAATCTGGCCAAATCTGCCACTCGCACTACTCCTGGAATGCATAGATATGATCCTGTACTGGCACATTTGTTCCTGCCCTCGCCTCCAGTGTCCATTCGAAACTCACACTTCTTGTGATTCCTTCTAGGCAGCTCGCATTGTTGACCCTAGGACTCACACTAGCTATTCTGGCTAAGTCTATATGGCCTTCTACTGTTGGAATTTCGATCTCCTCTCCCTCATTGGAAAAAACTGGAAACCCTCTGAGAAATTCTAGAAATTCCCTCTGTGTGCTTTCTCTTCCTTCCCTGCACAAATTTGCAACTACAAACCCCTGCTGCTAATCTTCTGCACCCATATCTACTCTACGAACTGATTAATCTGCTCACTAGAAATACTTCCCAGTAATACCATTGCCTGCCACCACAGGTCTGGAGCAAAATCGAATTTTTCCTCCTCCTAGATCTGGAAATCGATTTTCTTCTCCACTGCAAATCGCACCCATAGCTTGGCCTACACAGATCTAGAAGTTGGTGCTTCAGATCTCCCTCTGAGACTGCATGATCTACTTCCTTTCTCCTTTGAGCTTCAGATCTAATCAACTACCCTTTGATACCATGTGAAAAATCCACGATTGCAAAAAACTAGAAACTATTCTTCTAACTGATGCAGTTTATTAACGGAAACAATAAATAGTTCACTACTATCATCTTCACAAATAAAATAAATTGGGAATTCAGAAATAAATGCACACACAAAAATGGCACCAATGTTTATGGACAAATGTCCCCAGAAAAACCCAGAAGGGAAAATCGGTGCAGTAGATAAGGGTTTATATTTTATTATCTTCAGCAAATTAAAGAGTACATAGATTTGCTTTCCAAACACTAGAAAAGCTCCGAAAAATTTACTCTGCCACTCCTGCTGGCAGATCGGCCTAGAGACTCTCAGTTTCCCTCGCAAAATCAAACTCGGACTCCTCTAGAAAATGCACACAAAAGACATTGTTGTGGGATATACGCACTAGCTGGAAACTAAGATTCTATTGATCCTGCACTCCTTTGGTGATCCCGCACTCACACAAGACAACTCGCTCTACCCTCCGGAATTGATTCCCAACCATTGGAAAAATGATCTGTTGTCCAGAACTGCACACTGGAGAACTTGCACCCACTGGTGCGGTCTTCCTGCAGAAGAAATCAGCCTTCCCTCTAACTCTAGAAATCTGTGGAAATCTTCCTTAGAAATCTCTCTCCAATTTCTGTTGAAACCCCTTTACTAATGCTCTGTTGGCTTGAACTCTTCCCTCGTTGAATATTGCACACTAGGAAATTCGCATTGCATTGCTACCTTGCTCATTCGATGTGTCTTCTCCAAGCCCCATCAACTTGCTCTTATAATTCTCTCGCTAGAGCACCAATGGCCAAAATCTAATCGTGATCAATGGCTCAAATCATCTTAGACTTTGTCAAATCACTTTTGAGAAGTCCTTAGAGAAAAAGTTGATTTCCTTAATTAATACATTTTAATTAACCTGTTTTCCTAAGTTAGACTTAGGAAATATTTAATTATCTGGTCAATTAATTTAATTAAGGTATTTCAGAGTTATATCTGGCGAAACCATTTCTGGATGTTGCAGATCTCGTGTCCCTTAGCCTCTAAGAAATTTCAGAGACAAGAACACCTATTTGATGCTACTCCAAAATCCATCTCCAAAAACTAACAATCAACTTCATAGGTAAACTAACCATAAGAGTATCATAGTGGACCATATCTAATGCAAAAGGCACCAATGTACTTTACACAAGAATCATCTTAAAATTTCTTCCTGGCTTATGTGATTTGCAAACAAGTTAGCATGCTTAGATATGGTAGAGATATCAAAAGGCCCTATTAGGTGCTTTCAACCCTCAGGGGAGGAACAGTTTTTGGGCCAACCCATCAATCAGTGGGTGCAAGTGGTTAATGATATGGTAGGGGTTTACTTCAATGAGCATACCAAAGCTTTTGTACCAGTTATAAAATTCCATCATCCTTGAGCATTATATTATGAAAAAGGAGCAATCGTGGAACCTGAATTACCACTTTCCTCCGCCTATTTGTACCACCCCTCTTATGTGCCCTTTTCTTTATTGATTTTCTTTTCTTGCATAGCTTGTGCTACAAGCTTTCATTATGCACCGCTTAACCCTTAAAGATGAAATGGTTTCGTGTTCATCGGGGTTGGGATACTCACAATTTCCTTTATTTTGATTCCTCATGCATTAGCCAGGAACTACATGAGGGTAATAAGCGATTTTTCAGTTGCAGATTTACTTGTCCAATTTCGTATGTTTTTCTGTAGCAATTAGCAAAAGTGCAGCAGCAGTAGTATTTGAGTAGCAACAACAACAAATAAGCAGCAGCAACACAGTGCATAGTGGTGCAACGTAGTGCAGAGTAGTGTTCACGCAATGCAGAGCAGTGCTCACGCAATGCAGCAGCATAGTTGCAGAATTCAAAGGGAGTTCCAGTACAATAACAGTGGGCAACAGCGTGCAGAGTCAGCAACAGTACAGATGCAGCATTTTTGTGCATTGTTAGTGAGCAGCATCAACAACACAACAGTAGATGTTCCAGAAGTCAGAGCAACGCATTGAGTTATCTTGCTAGAGCACTTTCCTCACTAAGAGGGAGTGTTGATTTATGGTAGCAATGGATGTCCTCTAGCCTTGTAACTTTGTATATAGGCTAGGACACGTGTATTCCATAAAACCCATAAATGGTTTTGGAAAATTTCACTTAGAGATGGTTTAGTTAAATTAATTAATTGTTTTTTAATGTTTTACTAAGTCTAAACTTACAGAAACTGATTAATTAAAGGGTATTAATTAAACTAAGTGTGAATCTTCTAGATAAAGTCATGGATCTCCAATCACCTCCAAGTTAATCTTAGCCCTTGATTATGTTTTAATCTTGGTCATTGAAGGGTCAACGAAAGAATATAAGGAGGGTGAGGGGCTTATGGAAATCACAATTTGAGCACATTGAGCATTTGGCATTTTTGAGTTTGTTTGAGGAGACACAGCTCTTCGTCAGAATCGAATCACTAGGGAAGGGTTTGCTAAGTGATTTTGATTCAGTGATAAGATTCAGAGAGGGGCAGACGCAAAAACTGGTCAAGAGGACCAGGAGTGCATTTCAAAGAGAGGCAGCAATGACGCAAAGGGAGGCAGCGCAATCATGCAGAAGTAATGCAGTGCCTTCCAGAGTCAATCAGGAGCTAGCTAGAGTTTGGGGTTTCTCAGCCAAGAGGGCCAAAGTCCAGTCTCAGATCAGCTTGATCAGTTGCAGAGAGAGGTGACACAGTTCCTTAGCTTGCCCACACAGGCTTACGCAATTCCAGCGTAGGCAATCACGCAAAGGCGGAGAGGGGCTTCACCAGCGCTGTTTAGATCAACCGGGGACTTGCAGAGTGAGGTATATCTCACAATTTCATCAGTTGTGTAGTTTTCTCCGAAGGGTGAGCTGGATATTGGCACCCTAGTTGTACTCAAGATTCTGCTGCTTAACAATACAAAACCCTCAGATCTGTTGCACCGGTTTTCCCAAGTTGGGTTTTTCCGGGGACTTGGTCCAAAAATAACTGTGCCAAATATGGATGTTTTTCATTGTATTTTGTTCAGTTTGTTTTAGCACTTAGATTTATTCACAACATTGTTTGTGTAGACTGCTTCAAAAATTACTTCAATATTTCACTGTAATGAAATAATTATGAAACATAATAGGAGAAGTAACTCAGATTTGTTGTAGTAGGAATCCAGATTTAGGATTTTTCACATGGTATCAGAGCTTATTCAAGCTGAAGTTCAGGAGAAACAAGCGTGAACCAGCAGATCAGCACAAGAGAGACTAGGATTTGCATAAGCAGCAGCAGACCCTCCCAGAAATTACGTTGTCCAAGCCAAGAGGGCAATCCAGCGCAGAAAAAGCTCCCTCTGAGAGAGTTGACAGAGGGGTAAGATTTTTCAGTTGCAGAAGAGGCAGCATAGCTGAAGGACGCAGTTACTGCACAGTAGTGAGTGCTGGTGCATAAGCGTTAGAAAATTTCTGAAAAACACAGATTGGGGATTTCTTGACCTCAAAGAGTTTCTTACTCAAAAGAAGTTCACTTTCTCCCGTGCAGAAGCAGAAGCAGTGACTTACTCCACAAGGAGTGCATAAGTCTAGCTGAGCAGAGGGTTAGAGGAAGAAATCCACAGTTGAGGAGATGGCCAGCAATGAACTGCGTGACCAAGATAGATTGGAGGGTGCCTCCAACTATGTTATTTGGAAATCAAGGATTGAGTTTCTCCTTGATGAGCATGATCTAAAGGCCCTTATTGACAGTGCAGTTGCAGAACCACTTGATGCAGCACATCTGAGAGCCTTCAAGAAAAACATGGCAAGAGCCAAGCGGTTGATCCTAGATGGTGTGAAGGATCACATCGTACCTCACATAGCCGCAAAGGGCATTGCTAGAGAAATGTGGGTAGGACTGGAAAAGCTATAGCAAGGATCTTCCGAGCAGCGGAAGATGTACCTGGAGGAGAAGATGCATAATACCAGAATGAAGGGAGAGAGTTTTGACTCCTTCTTGTCTCGTATTTAGGATAACCGAGATCAGCTATCAGCAGTGGCGACAGCACCTAAAGACTCAGAGCTGGTAAGGCTCACTCTAAACTCTGTTTCAGAGGACTATCAGGTCTTTGTCCAAAGCATTATAGGCAGAGAAAGGCTTCCAAGATGGGAAGAAATGTGGGTAGCCTTGTAGCAAGAAGAGTTGAGGAGAGACCTCCTGAAAATCCATATGGAGGATGGCAGCAGCAGTTTGAAAGTCAAGGAGGAGGAGATAACACTGCCCTTGCATCAAAGGGGCAACAGAAGCAGAAGAAGAAAGATATGTCTAAGATCAAGTGCTTTAGGTGTGCGGAAATGGGACATTATGCCACACAATGTCCTCTTAAGAAAAAGGATAAGGAGGAGAAGTGAGATCCTCAAGCAGAAGCTGCCAAGATTGAGGCAGAAAGAGATTGTGCTATGTTAGCTCATATTTCGAAAGGAGAGAAATGGGCTGACTTGGAGTTGTAGATCCAAAAGCTACAAGTGGCAAGATCCTTGAGTATTTCCGAATTCTTGAATCACATGTGAGCTACGGCAGCCTAAAGAGAGTAGCAGGATGGACAGTTGCAGCGGAAGATGAGAAGACAGTGCAGTGGCTAGCAATACTAGAGCCTGATCAACACAGAAAGGGAGCAGCAGCATCAGCAATTGAGCAGCAACAGCGCAGTGCAGTGCTCACGCAATGGAGAGTAGCAACAATGCAGTATTTTTCAGAGAACTGGTGCAGAAGTTAGCAGCAGTCAGTCTTATTTTTCAGTTGCAAATTTACTTATCCAATTTCGGATGTTTTTCTGTTGCAATTAGCAACAGTGCAGCAGATGAGCAGCAACAGCGCAGTGCACAGTGGTGCAACGCAGTGCAAAGTAGTGCTCACGCAGTGCAGCAACATAGTTGCAGAATTCAGAGGGAGTTGCAGTACAGTAGTAGTTCGCAGCAGCATGCAGAGTCAGCAGCAATACAGATGCAGCATTTTTGTGCAGTGTTGATGAGCAGCATCAACAGCGCAACAACATATGTTCCAAAAGTCAGAGCAGCACATTGAGTTGTCTTGCTAGAGCACTTTCCTCGCTAAGAGGGAGTGTTGATTTATGGTAGCAACGGATGTGCTCTAGCCTTGTAACTTTGTATATAGGCTAGGACGCATGTATTCCATAAAACCCAGAAATGGTTTTGGAAAATTCCACTTAGAGATGGTTTAATTAAATTAATTAATTGTTTTTTAATGTTTTCCTAAGTCTAAACTTAGGAAAATTGATTAATTAAAGGGTATCAATTAAACTAAGTGTGAATCTTCTAGATAAAGTCATGGATATTCGATCACCTCCAAGTTAATCTTAGCCCTTCATTATGTTTTAATCTTCGCCGTTGAAGGGTCAACGGAAGAATATAAGGAGGAGGGTGAGGGGCCTATGGACATCACAATTTGAGCACATTGAGCACATTGAGCATTTGGCATTTTCGAGTTTGTGTGAGGAGACAGTTTTTGGTCATAATCGAATCACTAAGGCAGGGTTTGCTAAGTGATTTTGATTTAGTGATCAAATTCAGAGAGGGGCAGACGCAGAAACTAGTCAGAAGGACCAGGAGTGCATGTTAGAGAGAGGAAGCACAGTTTTCTGAAGGGGTGATGCAATCCCTGCAGGGAATCACGCAGAAGTAACGCAGTGCCTTCTAGATTCAGTCCGGAGATAGCTAAAGGCTGGGGTCTCTGAGCCAGGAGGGCCAAAATCCAGTCTCAGATCAGCTTGATCAGTTGCAGAGAGAGGTGACGCAGTTCCTTAGCTTGCCCACGCAGGCTTACGGAGTTCCAGCGTAGGCAATCACGCAGAGGCAGAGAGGGGCTTCACCAGTGCTCTTTAGATCAGCCAAGGACTTGCAGAGTGAGTTATATCTCACAATTTCTTCAACTGTCTAGATTTCTCTAAAGGGTGAGCCAGATATTGGCACCCTAGTTGTACTCAAGATTCTGCTACTTAATAATACAAAACCCTCAGATCTATTGCACCGATTTTCCCAAGTTGGGTTTTTCCAAGGACTTAGTCCAAAAATAACTGTGCCAAATGTACATGTTTTTCATTGTATTTTGTTCAGTTTGTTTCAACACTTAGATTTACTCCACAGCATTGGTTTTTTAGACTACTTCAGAAATTACCTCAATATTTCACTGTAATGAAATAATTATGAAACATAATAGGACAAGTAATTCAGATTTGTTGCAGTAGGAATCTAGATTTAGGATTTTTCACATTATGTGTATGGCATTGCATTTGATTCTATATGGCATCAGTGGCATCTCTCTACCATACTCTATGGTTTTGAGGTTAACAATATATTTCTATAGCTAGCAATTTGATATAAGACAACGTTCTATATTAAAGTGACTTAGAGACAAAAGTGTAATATTCATACCATTGATCTTGATGCATGACGCAAATGTATATGACAGAGCCTTCATAAATGTCATAGATCTTGTAGTACAACAGTGGCAAAAGACCCCGACATCACAAAGGCCTAGATATACATATATATAACATTGACTTGGACAGAGACTTGGATATATATAATATTGACTTGGGCAGAGACTTTGCTATTTTGATGACAGTGAGATATTTGATGACAGTGATCCTAAGATGGCAGTGATCTTGCTCTTATGATACAGTGTGTCAGTGACTTTGTGTTGAGATTTTGTATAGTTGGTATAACATCGAGTGTGCTCTATCCCTGAAATTTTGTGGAGGGGCTAGGACACACTTGATCTCCAAAACCCAGAAAGTGTTTTGAGAAATTTCAGTAGGTGTTCAAGTTATTCAAATAATTAATTAATTTAATGGATTTCCTAATCTAAACTTAGGAAAATTAAATAATAAAAGTGAATTAATTAACACATGCAGAAATTGTTTTAAGGCACATGGATCAAGTAGTATTTTAATCTCAGTCTTTGATGAATGTTTTAATCTCGGTCGTTGATGAGATGAATGAAAAAGCATAAGAGAAAGGCTTGAGGGTCAATTGGAGGAGACACACAGTTGCAGAGCTGAGGAATAGATCTGGAATTCTAGGGCGGGTTTGCTAAGAATTTCCGAAGGAATTTCTTGCAGCGAGGGATAGTATTGGCTAAGGGGGTGATCTGATCCCGAAGCCAAGAGTTAGTAAGAGGCAGAGGAGCAACAACAAGGACAGCGCAGAGAAGAAGAGCAGCAGCTGCACAGCCTACACAGGTGCTACGCAGGACAGCGCAGAGGTACCAGGGGCCTACAGAAGTTATGGAGAGGGTCTCCAGTACCAGCGTAAGGCCTGCGTCACCCTTCCAGAGGTTACGCAATCCCTCTCTGGGCAACGCAGTGGCATTCTGAGGCTAGCAGGGCTGACGCTGGGGCTTTAGGGGCAACGCTGAGGGTTTCTAGGGCCAGATCCGAGCTGAGTCTTGAAAATCTTGTTTGAGGGTGTAGATCAATCAGATATTTGGGACTAGAACTTCAAGTTAGCTGCAGATTTGATTTCTTTTATTCTCTGTCAGGTTTTCCAGCTCTAGAACCCAGATTTACTATACTCAGAATCTACTTAATAATAAACCCTCATATATGTTGCACTGGTTTTCCCGCTTTGGGTTTTTCCGAGGACTTATGTCCAAAAATCCATGTGTCACTCTGTTGTATGAGCGTATTATTCAGTAAATGATTTGCATGTGTAGGTTGTAGTTGTGTTTATTTCAGTATTTTCTTAATCTAATTTATGAAAATAACTTGTATTAATCTAAATCAAGTAGGAAAAATAAGCCAAGACATTGCAGTAGAATTTTCACACTTTTCTCTTATGTGTTCAAAGATGTATGACAGTATCTATGATACATGATATAAAGACCATGATTGCAATGCTCCTTGATGACTGTACTCTTAATGACTGAGATCTCAAAAATAACCTAACCTTGACATGACAACTTAAATGTGGCAATAACCCTGATGATAGCAACATCATGATGGGTAGCAGATATGAAATTGTAGCTCTCTTGGACTTATCTCGTTCAGTTCACAAACGAAGTTGTGAACTAACTTAGGAGGTCTGATCTAACTGATGATGTCTCATGATATTGTACTTTGTATCTCAATTGAACAATTGATGATAGAAGAAGAATTTGGTTGGGTTTTTCCCCTTGTGTGGTTTTGCCCTAGTCCATGACATAACTCCTAGTGTCTCTACTGTGTATTTTTTCTTCTATTGTTCCTTATTGTTTCATTGCATTGTTGATGTTATTGTTCTTTCTACATAATTGCTAATGATGAAAAGTGCAATATCTAAATGATGAAAAGTTTACAAATGCAATTATCTAAAGCAAAGAACAATCTAGCCCTATGAAAATTAAGGTATCAAAGTTGGGTTAAAGAAAAGTGATTGAAAATCACCACCATTGACACCTATGATGGAGTAAGCAGAGTGAAATGGATGAAAATGGCATAGACCTAAAAGAATGCCAGGGTTTGAAGGAAACCCTAGGGAAGACTTTAGAAGCTAGGGTTTGGGAGAAACCCTAAGCATTGCCTTGATATGAAAAAGGCTTGTTATGATTCAGAATTATGATATGATATGAACTATAAGATGTCATTCATCTATTCAATAGATTCAGAGAAACCCTAGTGTGAAAATTTCTGATATGACATGACCAGTGAGAAGCCCATGATAGATTCAGAGAAACCCTACGAGAAGGGTATGGTGCAGATCTAGTGGCCATCATATACTTTGATGGTTGGCCTTGGTTGCTGATGAAAGAAGATAAAGGATACAGGTGGTACTCATGAGGATGCATCTCTTTTGAAGACGACATTGACATATGGCTGATGAACCGTGGTGACTCAAGGAGTCAGGATCAAGAGGTCGGTTGATAGCTTCCTACAATTCTTGTTAAATTCAAGGTTTATGTTATTTTATTATGACATTGCTCTTGTTTAGATTTATCATTTTTGGAAAATTGCTTATTCTTCCTGCATGGATATTTGAATGCTTCTCTCACTAACTTCTTGGATCAAGATGTGATCAAGGAAAGCAAATCCTTCTCAAGGATCATCATGTAGAGTATTGCAGAAAGAGTTAGCTTTTAGAGGGAGCTGCTGCAGGAAGAGTAAACTCCAAGAGGGAGTTGGTGCAAGATAATGATCAAGCCAGTTTCTTATTTAAGAAGACAACCCTGCCACATGACCAGGTACACTTTCATTATGTTTGTTTACTTTGACACTATTGCTCTTGCTCTTGTTTTTGTTGAAATTTTGATGTTCTATGCTGTAACAATTACTTATTACAAAACTTCTTTCTGCTCAATATCTATTAAGAAATTGTAGATAGAACATAAACCAAATGCACAATAGAAGACAGCCAAGAACAAAATGAGACACAAAGAATTTAGGTCCAATGAGCAGGGAAAAAATCCCACAAGGGGAAAATCCAACCAGATTCTTCTTCTATTAGATATCAAATGTTTAGTAGAGATAAAGAATACAATAAGATATAAAGAGAAAGAGTAATTTCACCCAAATATGAACAAGATGAAGCATAAAGATCACTAGTAGCAGTAGCAAATGCAAACATTGAATCACCCTTGGTTCACCAAGTCCTCTTACTCTCCAAGTCTCTCTCTCACAATCTTCTTCAAGTCTCTCCAACTTTCTCTCTCAAGTTCTTTCACAACGTACAAGTAGTAAGGTGAGATGATATGAGACACATATATATAGGTGGTGCAATGAATTCATGCCATAAAGGAGGTACAACTCGCATGCCATGAGGTAGGTGTAACACATGCCTTTTTGGGAACAGTAACTTATGCCATTAAGGAGAGGCAATGCATGTCTTAGCGAATTGTAACTTATGCCATTAAGGAGTGTCATCATTTAGGAGTGAAATGTGAAATTTTCAAGAAGGAAAATATTTCTGCAATACTTAGTTTATTTCTCCTACTTATGAGATAAGTTATTTCCAGATGCTTCAGTAAATTCTGAAATAGACACATTTGCAGATCTTCACTATCATTAAGAGCATAAGAACAGAAAGATAAATTACACAAGTAGCACAACAGAAACAACCACATGAACACAGTTATTTTTGGACAACTGTCCCCGGCAAAACCCAATGTGGGAAAACAGGTGCAGCAGATGAGGGTTTTGTATTTATCTTTAGAAATGGAAAGTACATTTACAAGAGTCTGATGAGCAGATAAAATTAGCAAACACCTAGCTGAAATTTCTGGAACCTCCAGACAAATTTCAGGCCCTCGGGGTGACCTCCTTCACCGTCTACGTCATCCAGCGTGAGAGCTCTACACAGTCTCTCCCTGGACTGCATGATTCTATGTGGAGGGGGTCTTGCTGCTGATCAGCTCACCCTTCCCTTCATCCTCCTGACTTCTGCTTCCCGATAACTAACTCCTCCCTCCTTCTGCTTTGCAACCCTGCCTCTACAATCTCACAAACTGAAATCGAATTCTCTTACTTCAGAATCGATTTCATTTGGGTACTGAGAGTATCCCCAGCTTGATTACCAAATGGCCCTCAAGTCTCTTCTTATAGTCTTCTAGTTGATGAACCAACAGCCAAGATTATATCATTAATCAAAGGCTTAGATTAAAAGACGACTTGATCTTCATTTTCTAGAAGATTCACACTCTGCTCTACTAATACCCTTTAATTATTTAATTTCCCTAAGTTTAAACTTAGGGTTTGCATTAAAATAATTAATTATTTTAATAAAGTCATATCCGAGTGGAATTTCCACAAACGATTTCTGGGTTCTCTAGATAATTGATGTCCAAGCCTCTCTACCAAAAATGAGACTTAGAACACTTCCCGATGTTATAGAAATCAACACTCTCTCTTAGCGAGGAAAGTGTTTAAGCAAGATACCGTTGTACTGCTCTGACTCTATAATATTTGTTGCGCTGATGTTGTCCTGGTTGTTGCCCCTCATCTCTGTGTTGTTGCTTCCTGTACTGTTGCCTCGTGACACTGCCTCTGCAACTGCACCATTTGTACTGAGCTCCCTCTTCCTCTAAAGACCACCCTTTCCTCTAATGGAAAGGGTTCTTGACCATCCCCATCTTCTCTCTGAAGTAAGTGAATTTGATCTTACTTAGAGCATTTGTGAGGATATTCCCCACTTGTTCTCCTCTGGACATAGTCCCCAAATGTCAATGTGTTTCGACTGGTCATGAAACACAGGATTTTCAGAGAGCTTAATGCAGCTCTGACTATCGCACATAATCCCGGTCAATTCCATCCGCTTCTTGAGTTGGTTCAAGAGTAACTTGCGGAGCCATATGGCCTCGCACGAAGTTGTGCTTGCTGCCATGTACTCTGCTTCAGCTGACCTCAGTGCTACGAACTTTTGTTTCCTGCTGCACCAGGAGGTCATTCCTTATCCGAGACTGAAACAATACCCACTGGTACTTTTCTGATCTACTGTGCTCCCAACCCAATCTGTATCTGTGAACCCACTCAATTGGACTTCATTATCCTTGGTGTACTTCGGCCCGTACTCGACTATCCCTCTCAAGTATCTAAGAACATGTTTGGCTACTGCCCAGTGAGCCCTCCTTGGTTCCACCATGAATTGACTGAGGGTATTCACTTCATAACAGATGTCTACTCTAGTATTGACCAGATACATCAATGATCCAATGAGCTATCTGTACAAGGTGGGATCAACCTTATCATCCTCCAATGTGTCTATCTTCTTCCAGTTAGTAATCATTGGTGTGGCCATGGGTCTACAATGTTCCTTCTGAAATCTCTTCAGGATTTATGTCGTGTATCTTCCTTGTCCTAGGAAGATTTCCCCTTTTTGCTGCCAGACTTCTAATCCTAGAAAATAGTGCATCTGCCCCATGTCCTTCATGTCGAATTTTGTTGCCAGATTCTCCTTGCAGTTTTTGATGAGCTTGGATGATCCGGTCAAAAACAGGTCATCCACATAAAGTACAAGAATAAGTGGCAAATCCCCTACTCTCAAGTAGTAGAGGTTGGGGTCTGCGTCACTCTTGACAAACCCCATCTTTTTCAAGTAGCTATCAATCCGTCCATACCATGCCCTAGGGGCTTGTTTTAAACCATACAAGGCTTTCTTAAGCCTGCAAACATGAGTCCTCTGCTCATGTGTCTCGAAGCCCTCTGGTTGTTCGATGTACACCTCCTCCTCTATCACCCCGTTCAAGAACGTTGTCTTGTCATCCATATGATGAATCTCCCATCCCATCTGCACAGCCAAAGAGATGACGCATTTGATAGAAGTGTAACGAGCTACTGGGGCGAAGGTTTCTTCAAAATCAATGCGCTCCTTCTATGCATACCCCTTAGCTACAAATCTTGCCTTGAAATTCTCTATGCTGCCATCTGCCGCACATTTGATCTTGTAGATCCATCTGGATCCTACAACTGATCTGTTTTGTGGCCTAGGAACTACTTCCCATACATCATTCGTCATGATGGAGCTATATTCCTCCACCATTGCATCCACCCATACTTGATGCTGAGCTGCTTCCCGAAAGGTGCATGGTTCACCAACCTGGGCTACCAGTGCCTGATATCTGTCTGGTTGCTTCCTTATCCTTTTTCCTTCTCTAGGAGCTCCAACAAATTCTTCTGCATCCTTAAGAATTTGTTGAAGTTCTTTGCTCGATCTCCCATCAATGGTGAGTGGTCTGGCCTGCTCTCCTTCCTGTTCTTCTTCAAAGGAGCTCTCCTCAGAATCATTGTGCCTTGGAGAGGCACTTGACCTATCCTCTGTAGATCTTTGAGACTGTACCAGTGGATCCTCCTCAATCTGTGTATATGTGGCCATTTCTCGAGATTTCCTGAACGCTCTCTCCTCCAAGAATTTCACATCCCTTGTTACCACGATTTTCCTACTCTCCGAAATAGATATGCAATATGCCTTCGCATTCTCGCTATAGCCCATCAGGAAGCCCTTTTCTGTAGTTTGATCCAGCTTCTCTCTCTTTTCATCTAGAATGTGGCAGTACACCATGCTGCCAAATATCCTGATGTGGCTCACTTTTGGCTTACTCTCGGCAGTTACCTTCCCCAAGGCTCTATGAGGAACTTTGTTTTGAATATATATTGTTGTATTGCATGCCTCTGCCCATAGGAATTTGCGCATATCTTGGTCGTACATCTTGGGCATATCTTGGGCATATCTTGAGTCTGATGAGCAGATAAAATTAGCAAACACCTGGCTGAATTTTCTGGAACCTCTAGACAAATTTCAGACCCTCGTGGTGACCTCCTTCACTCTCTGCGTCATCCAACGTGAGAGCTCTACGCAGTCTCTCCCTGGACTGCGTGATTCTGCGTGGAGAGGGTCTTGCTGCTGATCAACTCACCCTTCCCTTCATCCTCCTGACTTCTACTTCCCGATAACTGACTCCTCCCTCCTTCTGCTTCTGCAACCCTACCTCTACAATCTCACCCACTGAAATCGAATTCTCTTGCTTCAGAATCGATTTCCTTCGAGTACTGAGAATGACCCCGACTTGATTTCCAAATAGCACTCAAATCTCTTCTTATAGTCTTCTTGATCTTCGTTTTCTAGAAGATTCACACTCTGCTCTATTAATACCCTTTAATTATTTAATTTCCCTAAGTTTAAACTTAGGGTCTGCATTAAAATAATTAATTATTTTAATAAAGTCATATCCGAGTGGAATTTCCACAAACAATTTTCTGGGTTCTCTGGATAACTGATGTCCAAGCCTCTCTACCAAAAATGAGACTTAGAACACTTCCCGATGCTATAGAAATCAACAAGAAAAATATGACTTAAACAAGGAGAGTGTAACATATGCATTGATGAATGTAAGAGGAATCTTTCATGACATGCCTTTAATGAGTGTGTAAGAGAGAGTGTAACATATCCATTAAGAGAGAAAGAGAGTAACGTAGTGTTATGTGAGTCATCAAGGAGAGCGGTGCAAAGTGAACGAGTGTCATGAAGGAAAGAGGACTTGAATTTCCTTTTGATAATATCATAGTATCATAAAGGATAATAATAATAATGATGATGATGATGATTAAGTCGAAACTGAACTATTAGGATTGATTAACGATAAGTTAAGATAATGATGATTAAGTCGAAATTGAACTATTAGGATTTATTAATGATAAGTTAAGATAATGATGATTAAGTCGAAATTGAACTATTAGGATTAATTAAAGACAATGATGTCTCAATCTAATGAAGAAGAATCATCATAGGGGAGATTCATCTATCACCCTATATCCTCTAATTTTCTCATCTCGACACAGACTTGGGGGCATTACCACTTGTCAACACATAACAAGGATCACGCACAACCAAGTCTCACCTCAAGAGTCAAGTGGTAGAACACCTGCATCCACAAACTTTATCAACACATAACAATAACTAAGTCTCATCTCTACTTGGGGGGATTACCACTTGTCAACACATGACAAGGATCGCGCACAAACAAGCATCGCCACACCCATTGGCCAGATGGGTGGTAATCCCCCATTGGCCAGATGGGTGGTAATCCCAACAAGCCCAGTATAACCTTGGAAAGTCCCAAACTTGACGGTAGGGGGGATTACCACTTGACAACAGATGACGAGGATCATGCACAACCTACAGTCAAGAGCTCCTAACTCCATTCCCAACCCATGAGCTCAGACAAGAGGGAAGAGCATAGCTCAATGTTCTTGATCATCCATGACCGCCCCCTCCAGGAAGGATCACATATGTTAGTCCAAGTTTCTTTATGAATAACAAGAACTTTCCTTTCGTCAAAGGCTTGGTAAGTATGTCAGTTATCTAATCATCAATCGCAATATGATGGAGTCTCGTTGCTCCTCTCTCCACCATATCCTGGATATAGTGATATCTAATTTCAATGTGCTTGGACTTCTCATGGAACACGGGATTTTCTACAAGTCGAATCCCACGTTTATTGTCCTTGTATATTACTGTCGTATCTGGGACACGCTCAAATAGCTCTCCAAAGAGCTTCCTCAGCCATACTGCCTCACAAATAGCCATGTTAGCAACAATGTAATCGGCTTCAGCCGTGCTAGGTGCTACAAACTTCTATTTTTATGCTCATCCAAGATATCATGGCAAATTCCAAACTAAGGCAGCATTCAGATGTGTTCTTTCTATCAACAAAGTTATCAGCCCAATCAACATCATTGTATCCATGTAGTCTCACATCTCCAACAATTTATCTCAATTCAAGACTGATGGTCCCATGCAGGTATCTCATCATATGCTTTGCAACAATCTAATGTGCATGTGATGGCTCAATCATATATTGGCTCAGAGTATTGACCGCAAAACATATGTCTCAACAAGTGTTCACGAAGAACATTAATACCCTAATCAGTTGTCGATACTCAAAAGGATTTGCCAAATCATGTCCTGCAGCTTCACCACATAACTTCTTGAAATCATTTCCATTAGTATATTCATGGACTTACATTTTGTCAAACCAAATTTTTCCAGTAGCTTGACAACATATTTTCCTTGAGAAAGGAAAATCTCACCAAGTCTCTGCCATACCTCAAGGCTCAAAATGTAGTGCATCAAATGAAGATCTTTCATCTCAAACTCAAAAGCTAACTCCCTCTTACACAGGAGGATAAGAGGCTCTCCACCTGTCAAGAATAAGTCATCAACATATAATACCAAAATCAAAGGCATACCTTGGACCATTTTGAAGTAGAGATTTGGATCAGCATTGCTTCTTGTAAAACCAAGGTTCATCAAGAAGCTATCAATGCGAGCATACCAAGTTCTTGGAGCTTGCTTCAATCCATAGAGGGAATGCTTTCTTCAGTCTACACATATGAGTTTTCATGTCATGTTCTTCAAAGCCTTGTGGTTGCTCCACAAATACTTCTTCTTTGAGGAAGTCGTGCAAAAAAGCAGATTTCACATTCATTTGGTGGAGTGTCCATCCATGGCTAGCAGTTAGAGCCAAAATAGATAAAATGGTAGTATCGGGCAACAGGTGCAAAAAAATCATCATAGTCTACTCCCAGTTTCTAAGAAACCTCTAGCCAAAAATCTAGCTTTATATTTTTCAATACTTCCATCTGCACCATGTTTAATTTTGTACAACCATCTAGAAGTCACAACAAACTTACCTTTGGGTCTTGGAATTACTTCCCATACATCATTATGTATGATGGACTCATTCCTTGACCATTGCATCTTTCCAGACTTTATCTTTCACTGCTTCTTCAAAAGTACATGGTTTAGCTTGTATAATGTTGCTCATGGCTACAACGTATCCTTGGAACTGACATGGTTTCTTGCCTTCTCTAAAGGTTTCTCTGGGGGCAGCCTGTTTATCATCCTGTAAAGTGTCACGAAGTCATAATGGTCTCCTTCTAGCAAGAGAATCATATGAAGGAGGATCCAAGGGATCCATGGGTTCATCAGCAAGATCAGGCTCAGACTCAGGATCTTTTTCTATATTCAAGGCACTATCATGTCATTCAACATTAGCAAGAGGAGTGTCTTTGGCTTTTCCAAGAGCTGCATCTTCATCAAATGTTGCATCCCTACTAAAATCCATAGATATTTGACTAAGTACATACATTTTGTAAGATTTAGAATTTTTACAATAACCAACAAATGTACATTTATTACCTGAAGCTTCCATCTTGGTCCTCTTTTCCTTTGGCACATGAAAGTAGACAGGGCAGCCAAAGATCCTTAAGTGCCCAACTTGGGCTTTTCACCAATGAAGACTTCATCATGAGTCTTGTTGTTTAAGACTCGATGTGGAGATCTATTTTCAACATAGACAACAATGTTAGCATTCTTCCCCATAGAAATTTGGTTGTTTTTTATCGTGCAACATAGCTTTGATTGCTTCCATGATAGTTTTGTTCTTTGTTTCAACCACACCATTTTGTTCTAGGTTATATGGTACGGTGGTCTCTTTCCTAATTCCAGCTTCTTTGCAAAAGTTATTGAAATCATTTGAAGTGAACTCTCCTCCATTGTCAGATCTAAAGATTTTTATCTGCTTTCTAGTTTGTTTTTCTACCAGACCCTTGAAGTCTTTGAATAAGTCAAATGTGTTTGAAAATTATATATTACAGAGCAATGCAACACATAAAATATGCAGTAAACACAAGCATAGAAAACACATAAAACCAGAGAGACACAAATATACGTGGTTCACCCAGTTTGGGCTACGTCCACCCCGAACAGCTAGTCCTTCCTTTCTATTATCCAGCAAAATGAAGAGACACAAAGTACAGCAAATCCGCTGTAATATCCTCTGTTCTCTCTCACAGTCTTCCTATCTGTTTCTCGCTTTGAGAATACACACACAATACACAGCCGCAATACAATGCCCTCATACAAGCGAGGGGTTGCCTTCTAGGGCAAAAAATCCTAAACTAAATATAACTTCTACCGTCAGATCATCCGCCTAATGAACAGCCCAAATTGACTAGAAATTACTATACTTTTACAAGGCAATTTTACATCTATTTTTAGCTTCGGGGGCACTGCCCCCGAAACCCCCCGCTAGGGGAGGCTCCAAAAACTCGCAGCCGCCCACTCTGGACCCCCCAAGCAGCGTTTAATTACGGGCGGCGTTGCTGCCCCATTAAGGTACAAGGGTCCAACGCTATGATACAAAATAAACAAGATAATCAGGCTCCACACCCAACAATCTCCCACTTGGAGATTGATTGTAGCAACTCCACCGCTGCTTCATTTGTTGGACAATGACTCCTCTTTGGACCTGGCTATTTCTCATCTTCATCGTCATTCTTGAAGACCAATTGAAACTGAGCATATTCTCAGTTTCTCCCTGGTTACAACTTTTGTTACATATTTGCAGGATTCTAGCTAGTGTGTATCTTTTCTAGCTTCAACTGTCCATCTTCCAATACTGACCGTATGAAATGGTACTTGAGTTGTATGTGTTTAGTCCTGGAATGAAATGCTGAGTTCTTTGCAAGATGAATGGCACTTTGGCTATCACTGTATAACGTGCCCATCTCATGCTTCTTACCCAATTCATCCATAAACCTTTGTAGCCAAATCATTTCTTTACTAGCCTCTGTAGCAGCAACATACTCTGCTTCTGTTGTTGAAAGTGCAACAACACTTTGGATTTTTGAAACCCAACTAATAGTTGTTCCACCTACAGTAAATACATTCCCTGTAGTGCTCCTCCTGTTATCTCTGTCACCTGCCATATCTGCATCAACGTATCCCTGTAGTGCTCCTCCTGTTATCTCTGTCACCTGCCATATCTGCATCAACGTATCCCTGTAGTGCTCCTCCTGTTATCTCTGTCACCTGCCATATCTGCATCAACGTATCCCTGTAGAGCAATGTTTGAACCACCAAAGCATAATGCTTGATTTGTGGTTCCTCTCAAATATCTGAGAATCCATTTCACTGCTATCCAATGTTCTTTTCCAGGATTGTTCATGTACCTTCTTACAACTCCCACTGCATGTGCAATATCAAGCCTTGTGCAGACCATTGCATACATTAAGCTTCCAATGCATATGGAACTTTAGACATATAATCCATTTCTTCTTGGGTCTTGGGGCACATCTCCTTACTAAGCTTGAAATGGCTAACAAAAGGTGTACTAACTGGTTTTGCATTCTGCATATTAAATCTTTTCAACACCTTTTGTATGTACTCATTCTGAGACGGTGTTAATTTGCGATTTTTCCTGTCTCTAGTTATTCTCATACCAAGGATTTGTTTTGCAGCTCCCAAATCCTTCATTGCAAATGAATTTGCCAATTTTCTTTTGAGCACATTTATTTCATGCATGTTAGACCCTGAAACAAGCATGTCATCTACATACAATAACAATATAATATAGCTACCATCATTTTGCCTTTTCAAATAAACACAATGATCAGAGTGACATCTAGTATAACCTTGTTCAGACATAAACTTGTCAAATTTTAGATACCACTGCCTTGGAGCCTGTTTTAAGCCATACAAGCTCTTCTTTAACTTGCACACTAATTTTTCTTTCCCTTTGACCTCATATCCTTCTGGTTGCTCCATATATATCTCTTCCTCCAAATCTCCATGGAGAAATGTTGTCTTTACATCTAACTGTTCAAGATGTAAATCTTCCGCTGCTACAAGACTTAAAATAGTTCTGATTGAAATCATCTTAACAACAGCATAAAATATTTCATCAAAATCAATACCTTTCTTTTGTGCAAACCCCTTCACCACAAGTCTAGATTTGTACCTCTATTTTCCTCCATATTCTTCCTTCAACCTATAAAACCATTTATTCTACAATGTAGTTTTACCTGTAGGCAACCTGACTAAGTCCCAAGTCTAGTTACACATTGAGGAGTCCATCTCTTCTTCCATGGCTAGCTCCCACTTCTTCCCACTTTCAACCTGCATTGCTTCTTCATAACATTCGGGTTCACCAGAATCAGTCAACAATAAATAATATAATGAAGGAGAGTATCGTTCAGGGGGTCTACTTATCCTAGTAGATCTTCTGACACCACTTGTAGGTGTTTGAGGTGCTTGTTGCTGTTGTGGTGGTTGTTGTTGTTGTGGCTGTTGATTATTATTATTTCAAGCACCTTTACTTTTTTCTGTGATCTCATCAAGAGCTGTGTATTCTTTGTTTTCTTTTTCCTATTTCTTTTCCTGCAACTAATTCTTATACAAGACCTTTTCATTGAATATTACATCTCTACTCCTAATAATTTTGTGATTTTCATAATCATATAAGCGATAACCAAAATCATTAACACCATATCCAATAAAAATACATTTCTTTGATTCTGCCTCAAGCTTTGTTTTATTTTATTTATTAATATGGACAAAGGCCTCACAACCAAAAGGCTTTAAAAATGAGTAATTTACCTTTTTACCTGTCCATGCTTTCTCTGGAATACCACCATCCAAGGAACTTGAAGGCCCTCTGTTTATTAGATAAACAACAGTATCTACAGCATCTTCCCAAAATTGTAAAGGCAATCGTACATGCAATCTCATGCACCTTGCACGCTCCATGATTGTTCTGTTCATCCTTTCTAACACACCATTCTCTTGTGGTGTTCTTGGAACCGTCTTCTCTCTACGAATTCCATGCTCTAAATAGTACCTATCAAACTCTTTGCTGCAATATTCACCTCCATTGTCTAATCTGAAACACTTCAACTTCTTTCCTGTCTCAATCTCAACCAAAGCTTTCCATTTCTTGAAAATATCAAATACATCAGATTTATTCTGAATACAATAAATCCAAGTTTTTCTAGTTGCATTATCAATAAAAGTAACATTATAACGAGAAACACCGAGAGATGATACCTAAGCAGATCCCCATACATCTGTATGCACAAGCTCTAATTTTTCGCTCTTCTTTTCTTTCCCAACTCAAAGAAATCTAACTCTCCTATGTTTTCCATAAATGCAATTCTCACAGAAATCCAAATCAACACTCTTCAAACCCGGCAAAAAATTCCTTGAGTGAAGAATCTTCATCTCCTTCTCACTCATGTGTCCAAGCCTATGATGCCATAATGCTACATCTACTTTTTTGGAAGTTAAAGCATTAACAGAGTTAGAAATATCATTGCATAAATACAATGTACCAACCTTTTCGCCTTTTTCTATTACTAGGGCTCCTTTGGTGACCTTCCAAGTTTTATCTGTGAAGGTTGTCACACAATCTTCATCATCTAACTGCTCTGTTGAAATCAGATTTTTCTTCAGATCTGGAACATGCCTTACCTCCTTTAATAGCCATTGGTTTCCATTATGTTGTTTTACAAGACCCTTACCCATTCCAACAATTTTACAAGGTTTATCATCACCCAAACGGACTTGTCCAAAATCTCCTTGAACATAGTCATGAAAATATTTCTTATCAAGTGTGGCATGGAATGAGGCCCCTGAATCTACCACCCAGGAATCAGTAACATTTTCGAAAGAAAGAATCAAAGCATCTTGTAATACATCACTCGTCACATTTGCTTCATGATTGTTTTTCACAAAGGCCTCTGCTTTCTCTTCCGAAGAAGGCAATTTTCTTCAAGTGTCCTTTCTTTCTGTATTTCTAGCACACTATCCCCGATCTGGACTTGGATCTGCCTTTCCTTGATTTACTACGATAACCCGAGCTCTTTCCTCTTTCCATTCTTCTTCCCCTAGACTCTACACTCAAAGCATTACCTGATGTCTCACCAGAGCTTTTCCGTCGCATTTCCTCGCTAATGATAGCACCGACAACATCATCAAACTTTAAAGTACTAGATCCAGAGACAGAGTTACTAATGGCCATAACTAAACCATTCCAGCTTTCTGGCAATGAGCATAGAAATAAAAGAGCTCTAACTTCATCATCAAAGTTTACCCCTACAGAAATTAACTGACTGGTAACTGTATTAAAATCATTTAAATGGTCTACAACAGATCCACCTTCCGACATCTTCATATTAAATAATCGTTTCATAAGAAATACCTTGTTTGAGGCTGAGGGTTTTTCATATAGTTTCACCAACGTCTGCATCAAACCCTCTGTTTTTGTTTCCTTCGAAATATTTAAGGCGACTAACGCCGCAAGACATAACCATACTGTTCCGAGTTCCTTTCTATCGAGAATGTTCCATTTCGCATCTGTCATGGCTGCCGGCTTCTTTGTTTTTCCGCTCAATGGTAGGTATAGATCTTTCTGATACAGATAATCTTCCATCTGCATCTTCCACAGCAGGAAGTTTTGGCCATTAAATTTCTCGACCCTAAACTTACCATCTTCTGCCATTGCTCCCACTCGAACCAGGAACCCTTCTTTCCTGTGAGTTTATCAGCCAAATAGGCCTTCGGCTTTGATACCAATTGTTAGAAAATTATATATTACAGAGAAATACAACACATAAAATATGCAGAAAACACAAGCACACAAAACACATAAAACCAGAGAGACACAGATATATGTGGTTCACCCAGTTTGGGCTACGTCCACCCTAAACAGCTAGTCCTTCCTTTCTATTATCCAGCAAAATGAAGAGACACAACCTACAGCAAATCCGCTATAATATCCTCTGTTCTCTCTCACAGTCTTCCTATCTATTTCTCGCTCTGAGAATACACACACAATACACAGCCACAATACAATTCCCTCATACAAGCGAGGGGTTGCCTTCTAGGGCAAAAAACCCTAAACTAAACATAACTTCTACCGTCAGATCATCCACCTAATGAATGGCCCAAATTGACTAGAAATTACTATACTTTTATAAGGCAATTTTACATCTGTTTTTAGCTTCGAGGGTGCTGCCCCCGCACCCCCCGCCAGGGGGGGGCTCCATAAACTCACAACTGCCCCCCCTGCACCCCCTAGGCAGCGTTTAATTACGGGCAACGTTGCCGCCCCATTAAGGTACAGGGGTCCACACCCAACAAGATGTTTGACCCTTTTTTTTTCAAAAAGAAAATCCACGTCTTGCGAGAAAAATCGTCTACAAATATTACGAAATACAAGTAGCCACCAAGAGATAGGTCCACATAAATCAAAATGTATAAGGTCAAGCACCTGATTGGTTTTGTTTTTGCTTGAAGGGAATGGTCCCTTTACATGTTTTCCACTTACACACCCTTGGAAAATTCCATCATGATGCACTCTAATCTCAGGCATTTCAGAAACCATATTTCTCACATGAGGCAAAGCTTTATAGTGTAGATGAGCAAACCTTTGGTGCCACAGTTCACATTGAAGATTACCACCATGAATAAGCACATCGATTGGTCTTCCATTGATTTTATAAAGACCTTCAAATCTCGATCCCAAAGTGAAGGCATCTCTCATGCTAGATCTCATTGGCCAAGTGAGAACTTTTCCATTTATGAAAGCAACTTTCATTCCTTTGTCTTCTAAGGCAAATATAGATACAAAATTCTTTTTCAAACCACGTACATATAAAACTTATTGAAGACATACAATTTTAACTTGATCCAAATGAAAAGAAACAGACTCAAATCCCTTTATAGGTTGTGTAGAATTATTTCCAAGTATAATTTTCAGAACTGTCTCCCTCTCAAGTAGATTTGAGAGAACTTCATTTTAACTAGTAAAGTGTCTTGAAGCACCACTATCAACCAACCAGCTATCACAAGAATCTGCGAGAGAGGAACTAGAAAGAGCATAAATGAGAAAGCAGTGTGATTGTGTTTCAGATGCATTGTTATCATACCTTGGGTTCCTCGAAATCTTGGAAGAACGGTAGCTTTCTTTACAAACAATGGGAGTTTCTCTTCTTCTTCTATAATCAGATATGAAGTTGTTGCTACGATTGTTGTAGTTGGATCTTGGTGCACTTCTATTTTCTAGACATTCACGAGCATAGTGACCATGCTTATGAAAATTGTAGCACTGAACTTTTGATAAGTCCTCGTTCCATTTATAGGAACTATTGGATCTGGAGCAGGCTTTCTTGAAAAGTGATGACCTCTTTTTTCTTCCTGCTTCTTGTCTTGGACAACAAAGGCAGTGGGTTCTCCCTCTTCATGTTTGGGAATTCTTCCTCTGGCAATCATTCTAGCCTCTTCTTGACTGCACTTTCCCAGGAGCTCATCAAATGTGGGACACTTATCATTGTTGTTGATGGTAGTAATAGAAGTTTACCAAGTTGGAGAAAGACCACCAAGCGTAATCAACACTAGCGCTTTCTCAAATACAATTTCATTAACAGTGGACAGTTGATCCTTGATTTTAGATATCTCCATGAAGTATGCTTGACTAGTCTCTCCTTTGTTCATCTTAATGTCCTTGAGTGTGGAAATTTTTGAACCTTTACACTTTATGCAGAAATTATTATTGTTAATCTGGTTATGCTCCTCCTACTTAGACAATTTATTAACTGAATAAAATTCAAGTTAAAATCGAAGAAAAACACATTACAAATCTCCACCAATCTAGATCTAGAACAAGTTCATGCACACATAGACAAAGTGACACAGTTATTTTTTGGACAAATAGTCCCCGAAAAAACCCAATGCGTGAAAACTGGTCTCTGGCTCCTGGAGGGTTTTATTATTAAGAATTTTCTAAATACAACAAGCCTGGGTTCCAGATCTGGAAAACCCAACAGAGATATACTAGATCTACAGCTCACTGGCTGATCTAGGGCCAAAATAATCACTAATCCACACCCTCAAACGAGATTTATAGAACTCAGCCAAAATTAGAGTCTAGAAACCCCAGCGCTGCCCCTGAAAGCCTCTGCATCAGCCTCTATAGCACCTCCAACCCTCAGTGCTGCTCCGGAAGAGACTGAGTTACCCGAGACTGGGTGACGCAGTCACTATGCTGCCCCTTAGGGTCTCTGCGTAACCCTCTGAGGGTTTCCTACTGAAAATCACGCTGTCCTTGGAGGGACTGCGCTGTCCTTGCTGCAACAGCTTCCCTTCTTCTCTGCGTTGTCCTCGAGCAGATATCTGCCTCTTGTGTATTCTAGACCCCGGAATCAGATCATCCCCTTGGCCTAAATTCCCCTCTCTGCAACTGAAACATTTCTGAGTATTCTTAGCAAACCCTGCCCTAGAATCTCAGCTTAGCTTCAATGCTCTGCCTCTGTGTGTCTTCACAAATGACCCCAAGCCTTTCCTTTACACTTTTCTCGTTGACAAATCAACGACCATGATCAAATCTTGAATCAATGGCTAAGATTAAAATAAAGCTTGATTCATGTGACTTAAGACAATTTCATCACATGTTTAATTAAATTCACTTTAATTATTTCAGTTCCCTAAGTTTTAACTTAGTAAATACATTAAAATAGTTAATTAATTTAGTATCTCCTAAACCAGATGAAATTTCCCAAATCTTTTTCTGGGTCTTGTAGATCAAGTCTACTCTAGTCCCTCCACAAAATTTGGGATCTAGAGCACAACTGATGTTACCCCAAATACACAAAATCTCAAAACTCCCTCTTAGCAAGGGTGTGCTCTAGCAATACATCACACTTATGCATTACATGATTTTGGGCACTGGTTCTGTGTTGTTGATGCTTGGCCTGCTGCCACTCAAATCTGCACTATTGCTGCCATTCTGTACTGCTGCCCATGAATCTACCATTGCCACTACAACTTTTATACTGCAGTTCACTCTCAATATGCTGCATCTATGTTGCTCATAGCACTGCCACTGTTGATATGTTGCACTGCAACTTCAGTTGTTGAGAGAAACAACTGAATCTCCTACCCAAACTTTGACAGACAACTCAGATGGGCTGCATCCTCATCACTGAAGCTCCATAGGCTACAGATCTGTGTTGACATCTAAAGAACGATGCACAGTACAGCTCTGCCTGCGTAATCAGACTCCCTCTGCACTACTGAAGTCACATCAGCTCAGATATCTGCCTCTTGTGTATTCTAGACCCTGGAATCAGATCATCCCCTTGGCTTAAATTCCCCTCTCTGCAACTGAAACATTTCTGAGTATTCTTAGCAAACCCTACCCTAGAATCTCAGCTTAGCTTCAATGCTCTTCCTCTGTGTGTCTTCACAAATGACCCCAAGCCTTTCCTTTATACTTTCTCGTTGACAAATCAATGACCATGATCAAATCTTGAATCAATGACTAAGATTAAAAGAAAGCTTGATCTATGTGACTTAAGACAATCATCACACATTTAATTAAATTCACTATAACTATTTAAGTTCCCTAAGTTTTAAATGAGGAAATACATTAAAATAATTAATTAATTTAATATCTCTTAAAACAGATGAAATTTCCAAAATCCTTTTCTAGGTCTTGTAGATCAAGTGTACTCTAGTCCCTCCACAAAATTTGGGAGCTAGAGCACAACTAATGCTACCCCAAATACACAAAATCTCAACATTGAGTTCATTTTTCTAAGCAAGGATTTGACTCATGTTGTTTACTTCATACATTCCAATCAGTTTGTCATACATTTCCTTATATTTCTTCATCTTGAAGACATAGGTGATGAGATGGTCTCCAAGATCATCAAAGATAATCTTCTTAGCCTTGACTTCTCCCTTCTTGTATTTGGCCTTGACAGCAACATTTGAATTTTTCGGTGGTTATGCTACATCACCTTTCACATATCTTCAAGAGTAATATCCAATATTTCCTACCATGGACCAAAATTCGAAGCATCATTCAATTTTTCTTCATTCTTGAAGTAAGAAGAAGACATCTTGATAAAGACAAATAAATTTCAGCAACAAATAAGATCTCTTCAAAGGAGTGATAGCTCTTATCTTCTTGGGCTTGTCTTTACCAAAGATCTAGTACCATGTTGAAATTTTGATGTTCTATGTTGTAACAATTACTTATTACAAAACTTCTTTCTATTGCAATATTACTTAAGCAATTGTATATAGAACATAGACCAAATGCACAATACAAGACATCCAAGAACAAAATGAGACAGAGAATTTAGGTCCAATGACCAGAACAAAAACCCCACAAGGGGAAAACCCAACCAGATTATTCTTCTATCAGATATTAGTTCTTTGGCAAATTACAGAGTACAATGAGAGATAAAGAGAATGAGTAGGTTCACCCAAATCTAAACAAATTGAAGCACAAAGATCATTGGTAGCAGCAGCAGATGCAAACATTATATCAACCTCAGCTCACCAAGTCCTGCTCTTCCTCTCCAAATCTCTCTCACAATCTTCTTCAAGTCTCTCCAACTCTCTCTCTCAAGTTCTTTCACAATGCACAAGTAGTAAGGTGAGATGATATGAGACACATATATATAGGAGGTGCAACGAATTCATGTCATAAAGGAGGTACAACTCGCATGCCATGAGGTAGGTGCAATGCATGCCTTTTTTGGTAAGCATAACTTATGCCATTAAGGAGAGGCAATGCATGCCTTAGAGAAGTGTAACTTATGCCATTAAGGAGTGTCATCATTTAGGAGAGAAATGTGTGACTTAAACAAGGAGAGTTTAACATATGCATTGATGAGAGTATAAGACGCAATAGTGGAGGCTTAGCCCACTGTCACCACGACTAAGACTCCCTGCTCTGTACGGACTTTCATCGATGGGAGGAGTCCTTATGTTTTTTGGAAGCCACTTATAAAGGATATGGCAATGAATAAGTATGAAGTGATCCCAGAAACCCTTTCCCAAGGAGGAGGTAAAGAAACGAACTTGCTTGCCCTTTAAGCAAGGGACCTGCCTTCCAAGGGAAAAGGGGTGAGGATTGGAACGTAAGGGTGAAGGGTACAACTTGTAGAGGTACTTCCCGATCCCTAAAATCCTACAACAACTTGGATTATTTAATCTTTGACAAAATGGGACCACATGGGACCAAGTGGACCCAGCCCAGGTTCGGGGATGGAATATGGCAACCAATGATGCTCCTATCCTGGACAAGGTGAGGGGAAAGGATCAAACATAAAATTTTGCTTCAATGGGTCACAAATTGATCCTACTAAGTTCTAGCCTTGAGGATACCTAGGCAAAACTTGGCCCTAGAGCTAGGGCTTCGGGTTCCCGTAGATTCAACCATTGGAATTGCCTCAAATTTTGAAGAAGTGAGGGGACCCACCAGCGCAGTAGCCTCTAGAAGATCGAAGTTTTCCTGTGGGTGAATTCCTGATAAATTGAAGCCCTAGGTGACCTATTAGGGCTAGACCTAGGGAAAAAGGTAAGAAAGAAGGGGAAAATGACCACCATTTTAAGGGACCAATGCTTGATTCCCTTGGGGATATGGAGTCAAGGATGATAATGATTGAGAATTCAGTTTCTTGATTAAGGAGGCTCGAAAAGTCAACTTTGTCCAATGTTAAGGGAAAAAGAAGAAAAGTGACCTTCAAGCTTTTATACTTCATACAAATGGTGCAAGTTTATCGAGACAAAACAATCTCTAGGACATTTCATTCATCTAACAATGGCCCATACATTAGACGAGCTAAATAGACACTTAATGCCACATCATATGGAGTCAAGGATGATAATGATTGAGAATTCGGTTTCTTGATTAAGGAGGCCCGAAAAGTCAACTTTGTCCAATGTTAAGGGAAAAAGAAGAAAAGTGACCTTCAAGCATTTATACTTCATACAAATGGTGCAAGTTTATCGAGACAAAACAATCTCTAGGACATTTCATTCATCTAACAATGGCCCATACATTAAACGAGCTAAATAGACACTTAATGCCACATCACAATTATGTAGCAACTAGCCCTGTTATAGGGAAATCAGCAACTAGCATTGTTATAGGGAAATTCAACAGTATGCAGCAACATCAATATATCATAAATATTTACTTACAATGTTAGAGAGTATATCTAACCAGCATCACATTTGCAAAAAAACGAAGCTCCAAGATAAAAATGGCCCAAATCCATACATCAAAATTCATCCATCATTTAAAAATAATCCTCCAAGAAGAAATGTGAAGTTCTCTAAAGATATAGAAATCCCAAGTGAAGTGATGATACAAATGAATGTAGCTAACATCAATTTATACCCCCTTTAGGAGTTCGAATTAGCCTATGAGCCTACATTAGCACCTACTAATAAAATAATGTGCAAATAAAACCCCTATTGGTGACAATCCCACCAGACTAGCTCATAAATGGAAAAATAGCCTCTCAAGAGGTCAAATAATAATATGTACATGTCATGGGGCCCTCCAAAGGCCTAAGAATATCCAGAAGTGCCATAACGATGAATAAACTCCTCGAAATATGATGGACAAAGGGGGTGGTCACTTGTTCTCCAAGTAGTAGAACTATGGTGCTCCCAGTGGGTGTTGGGGCACATAAATGACCCCATGGGTCTCCATATGAGTCGAAGATGCCTGTAGATCCTCTGCAAGGGCTCACATCATGGAATGAACGTTGCCATGACATCGTACAAGTCCTGGGACACCTACCAAGAGTGTGGGGCTCCTGTGGGGCCTACTGGGCACACCAAGCACATCATCATCATCCCAAAAGTGGATCGCTAGTAATCTTTGAACATCGATGGGGATTCGTGCAATGTTGTTTGTTGCTGTGGAGGCCCATGGCTCTCTACACACACCTTATATGTGCCAATGTAGCCCTCTGGGGTTGGGACCCCAGATAGGGAGACCAAACCCAAATGAAAACCACCTGCAATCTTGTATAAGATCCAATGCGTACCCTCAACTTCCAGTACAACCAGTCATTAGAATAATCATGTAAAGAGCTTACAAACCATGGACAACAAAATAGGCACTTCACAATGGCATGCTCTTCCGTAGTTGGCTTTGGCATGTGCTAGTGTCTCCAATCTCCAAAGAGGGTTAACCAAAAACCTTATTAGGTGGTTTCAACCCTTAAATGGGATAATATGTCCAAGATGCATCCCTCTAATGGGAGTGGCAAATGATAAATAAGTGAGATGAGGTAGGGAATGAGAAGGGAAATCATGGGCCACATATTGGGTCATACGGATAGCTAGATAAGGGGAAGCACACAACTAGGTATAAAATGTGTACGAGGGATCAATCGTGGTACATCAGGTGGCCCGGCCTTGATTTTTCCATCCTTCTTCATATGCCTTTTGTCTTTTATGAATTTTCTTTAATTAACTACTCAGGGCTCAAAGGGCAAGGGCATGATTTGTAAGATATAGCAGTGATTACCCCTTTTAAGGTAGGGTGGTTCATTGCCCTCTAGGGGTTGGGACAATCATGGGTTCCTGAATGATAATGAGGCTCATCTAGGGCCTATAGAACCAAGGTGATGACCATGGATGGGGTAGAGCTCATGTGTTGGCTTTTGCCCACATGCTAATTATTTTTGTCCCGACCATCTTTTGCATTTTGGGGTACAATTTCCTGCTAAGTGTGGCCAATTATGCTTTTTCTTTTTCTTTTAGCTGCTTCAACCTCCGAGCATCATTTTTGGCATGACCCAAGGTGGGGGCAAGGGGATAGGGAGGCTGCCCCGAAGTGGACCCAGAGAGACAATGTGGACCCAGGTGGGAGAAATGATGAATGGGGTATAGTGAGTGGAAAGGGAGTAATATATGCAAATAAAGGAGTACGACCACACACCCAAAGTTGGGGTTTCCCAAGTAGTACCACACTAGAACCAAATGGTCAATAAAGGAGATTCCACGGGACTAAGATCCAGGGTAACATTCAAAAGAGATCAAGGGGACAGGAGCACAGGCTAAGTCCACTCTTTCCGCCAAATCCTCCCATCAATCTATGCCCATATGTATCATGACAAGTAAACTCAATACTCAATTACCAAATGACAAGACATACCTTTAGATTTGGGAGGTCTACCTTCAAACATATGATCAAAACAGGTGGGTGAGGGATGACATGGTTGGCTCAGGTGGCGGAGAAATGGCACAACAGACTAGAAGGACGCTGCAAGGTGTTGTTGGCTGTCGGCTGAGGTCCATCATGGAGAAAAATTTCTCCTAGGGATGGATAACAGTACAATCAAGTTATGTGTTGATTTCCGAAATCTTAACTTAGCCTATAAAAAATATAATTATCCATTGTCCAACATCAAAAATATGTTGCAAAGGATAACTCAGTCCAGTATGATGTCATTATTAGATGATTTTTCTGGTTATAACCAAGTTTGGGTTAAGGAAGAAGATCGTCATAAGACCACCTTCACCACACCTTAGGGCACTTTTGAATATCTCAGGATGCCTTTCGTGTTAACAAACGCTGGGGCTACTTTTCAAAGGGCTATGGATTATGCTTTCAAGGGATTAATTGGCAAAATCATTGAAATTTATCAACTATTTTCTCTAAGGATGGTAAGGTTCATATCAACCATATAAAGCAATTTTTTGACAAATGTCGTGAACTTGGTATATCATTAAACCCATCCAAGTATGTTTTTGGAGTAACTAAAGTGATCCTGGTATCAAGATTGATCCTGAAAGAGATGAGGCTATTCAGCAGATTCCATTACCTCATAATTTTAAGTCCCTATAGTCGTTCCTGGGTAAGACAAATTTTCTCAGGAGATCCATTCTGAACTATGTTAAAATTCCTAAACCCATACAATGTCTTCTAAAGAAAGATGCCAAGTTCGTTTGGAAAGAGGAAGGTAACACATGATTTCAAAATATCAAGGATGTTATATCCAAAGCTCTTGTCTTGGTTAGTCCAGATTATTCGAAGGACTTTATGATCTTTTCATTTGCCTCTGAAGACATTATAGTGGGTGTTTTGTTGCAGAAGAACAAAGATGGCCACGAGCAACCAATTGCCTTCATGAGCAAATCTTTGCAGAATTCAGAATTAAAGTACAACATTATGGAAAAACAGGCTTACGCATTGGTCAAATCCCTTGAGCATTTCAAGACATAGGTGGGTTACTAAAAAATTATTGCATTTGTCCCGCACTCAGCTATCAAAGAACTCAAACTGCCTGCTTAGGAACTCGGCTAGATGGGTAACCAAAATTCAAGAGTATGATCTTGAGATTCGGCCAACCAATTATCAAGGGCCAAGGATTGGGTCAAATGTTAACAAGAAGTAATGAGAAATCCTTAGAGTTGGTTTTGCCAAAATGAAGTACTTGCGCCTTGTATGTCCCTTGAGCTCCAAAAATTGGAAAAGATTGAATGGTATTAATGACATCATTTATTATTTGACAAATCTAACTTGTCCTGATCACCTGGTAGCTCATAAACGGAGGGCTCTTAGATTGAAGGCATCCAAATATTGTATCTTAAAGGATGGCCTTGGGTGGAGAAACCCGGATGGAATAATACTCAAATGTATTGACAAAAATGAGGCTAAGAAACTTATTACCGAATTCCATGCAAGATTTAGTGGGGATCATTTTGCAGCAACAAAATGGCCCACGAGATTTTGCGTGCAAGATATTATTGGCCTACCATTTTTTCATATATGCATAAGTTTGTCAGGAGTTTTCAAGAATGCCAACTTTTCACAGGAAAACAAAAATTAGCAGCCTTACCTCTCCAGTCGGTTGTAGCAAAAGCCCTTTTTCAGCAATAGGGGTTGGATTTCATTAGTAAATTTAACCAAAAATCTAGTAATGGTTATTCATGGATTATGTGTGCGACAGATTACTTCGCAAAGTGGGTTGAGGCCATTCCGACGAAGCATGCTACCGAGAAGGTTGTCATGGATTTCATTGATAATCATATTATTACTCGATTTGGTGTTCCAACCAATATCACAATTGACAATGCCAAAGCTTTTAGCTCTTTCGAGTTTTCTTCTTTTTGTTTCAAGCATGGCATTATTCTATCTCATTATTCAAATTATTATCGCCAAGGAAATAGTATAGCTGAATCAAGCAATAAAAATTTGAACACCATCATTAAGAAATTTGTGGGGGATAATAAACGATCTTAGGACAGTAAGATCAAATACGCATTGTAGGCAAACAGGATCATGAAGAAGAGGGCTACCGGGGAAAGTGCTTTTGAGCTTGTTTATGGTTTGGAAGTAACCGTGTCAGTTCATCTCAAGCTTCCTGCTTATCAGCTCCTTCAGCACTTTACAAAGGACAAATATTCATTACAAAAAAGAATAGATCAGATAATGGAACTTGATGAGGCCCGCAGAGACACTTTTGATAGCATATGTTAGAGTCAGGCCAGAACTAAAGAGGGATTCAACAAGTCTGCACGGAATAGGTCTCTACGAATTGGTGATATGGTATTATTATGGGATCGCAAAAATGAGAAGCTCGACAACCATGGAAAGTTTGACAGTTTATGGCTTTGACCATATATTATCTGAGGAATCGTTGGAGCAAATTCTTTCTATCTTAATACTTTGGAAGGCGATCTTGTGGGCCTACCAACAAATGGGCAGATGTTGAAGTTGTACTACATGGATGACATCTAATGCCATGGGACATTGTTTTGTATAGTATCTCTAACCCCACTCCTTTTTCATTTCACGTCATTAGATAGTTTTATTTCATGCATTTATATCATGTCTTTTATATTTTAGTTTGTTAGAGTAGATTTTTCTATTTCTGCGACATTTATTATATATGCATGATGATTTCGATTTTGAATGGATATCTATTTGATGGACTTTTGTTTTCTTGGATGCAGGATTTTGGGGTTCTCACATTACTTCATGAAGCAATGTGTCCCCATATGGAGCCAGATGTAGCACAGTATTTGTCAAAGTTCCAAGGAAGTAAAAGTACGAATTTTTTCAACAAAATTGGATCATCTATCAGCAATTTTATGTGTCATTGTAAACCCATTGTGCAAGTTATGTAATGTAAATGATGCTAGTAAGACCTTGAATGTCTATAACAACCTAGGTAAGCCTATTATTTTGGTCTCCAAGTTCACAAAATGTGGGCAGGAACCAACTTTACATGGATCTTGATTATTATGTGGTTGATTTAATCTTTGTTAAGGCTATAATGTGCATTGGGGTTCTAAAGTATATTTTAGTCATCTATCAAAGAAAATAGCCATCAAAAAAAAAAAAAAATCTCAAAAAAAATATTTTTCAAAACCCTTGTATATTTGTGAATTTTCTGAATAATTTTGTAAATTATTTTGCTAATTGGGGTTTTGGGGTTTTAAGATTTAGTATATATTTGGGGTTTTTGGGTATTTTATTTCCATTTTTGTAGGTGAAATCAAGAGAAGAAGTTGGAATATAGCTAGATTTAGGCCCTTGAGGGTAAGATCTAGTCTCTAGAAATTTTGCAGGGCCAACCATTGGAAATTTTGCGGTTAAAGTCAGATCTGGAAGAGAGAAATTTTTCTGAAGCAAGGGTTTCATTTTTCAGACATCTAGTACCCGGATCTAGCCCTTCCAGGGCCAGCGTCTCCCTCTCTGCCCCCTGCGTCAACCTAAGAAGGCCCTGCGTCAGCCTTTTCGGCCTCTTAGAGGCAATCCCATAGCCCCTAGAGGCCTCGGCCTCCCGTTATCCCCCTTATGTCCAAGTTTTAAGGCCTTTCTAAGCTTGGTCGTAAGGCCTAGATGCCTCGGCCTCCCTCTACAGCTCTCCTTCTTTAGGTCATGGCCCTTAGGGGACCCACGACAACCCCTTAGGCCCCTAAGCGCTAGCTGTTTTCCCTCAATCCCTCGACGTCCATCCTTGTAGGCCTTTCCCCCTCCAACATTGCCTTTTCTTGGCTTCTCCTTCCTCATTTGCCCTTTTCGCCTCCTAGCCCCCTTAGCCCTCAACGCTAGCCCTACTAAGCCTAGCGTTGATCCTTTCTAACCCTAATCTGCCCTAAATCCATCTCTGTACAAGAATAACAATAACCAAAAAATATACTTTTGTAACTGGAGGATGGAGATTGCCTTGATGTACTTCTAAAATAATTTCGTCTTGGGATCCTTTGCTCAAATTTATTGCCTCTAGCATTCTTGACACCATCAACATATCTTCTTGGAGTAGGGTTTCTTCCAATGTCATCTTGACTCTTCTTCTTGCCTTTGCTGGCACTAGGGGCATCAATATTTCTTCCAAGCTTTTCCACATCCTTATTGTTTGAAGCATTAGGGATTGCATCATTCTCGTTTGAGGATTCACCTACATAACCAAGACCCGATTTATCAAGAGGAGATCTTTAATGATTCAAGATATCATCTAGTGTTTGGGAGCAATTTAGGCTCTTGTTCTTATGATCAACTTCCTTTTTAAGGATATCAATTTCTTCTTTAATTTTCTTGCATTCTTCATCCTTCTTTGATAGATTGATCTCCATTTCTTGCATCATCTTGGTTGCTTCACATGATTGGGCCTTGAGAAGATTGATGTCTGATTTTAGTTTGAAGATTTCTTCATCCTTTTCTTCTAGTTGGCATATCATGGTGTTTCTCTCCTTTTCTGCTTCATTAACTTGTCCTTCTATGAATGTAAAAGTTTCCATCACCTTCTCGGCTCCTTGCGCTTGTTTCCTTGCTTCTTCTAGTTGAGATCTAAGAGAAGAGACCTCTTCCTTCTATTGACCAATCTTTGCTTCAAGATTGTTCAAGCTCTTAAGTCTTTGTTCAAGGTGGCTTGACAGAGTTTCTTCCCTTTTCTTTGCCTTATCCAATTGTTATGTCATCATCAAATTATCGGAGGTAGGACATGTAATCATGTAGTGTTATCATCAAGATCATTGGAGGTAGGACATGTCCTCATATGTATGTCTTCTAGTCCTTCATCAAGTGCAGTGATATGGTTGTCTTCAATTATGATCATCAAGATACATGATTGACACTTCATTTGTGTCTTGACATCTTAAACAAGAATTGTAATCATTTGTAATCATCCTCTAGCATCTTCAAGAATATTTGCCATCCCGGCCACTGACATCAACAATTGACATCAATGACAACCAAGATTAACAACTGGTACCCAATAGTGTCCATTGATTTCCATGAGCATGCTATGACCAGTATGATGGTTTTGAGGCAGGGATATGCCTTGGTTTTTGTATCTTCCAATGCGAGGAAGCCTTGCCAAGGGATGGACTGCCCGAGATGGGGGTGCCAGCAGAACTTGGAAAGTGTGTGACTGCACAGAAGGGGGTAACCAGATTGCCCGAGGGACTGTGTAGCAGAGAAGGGAAGGCCAGAGATGGATTTGTTTGGTCATTAGCATTGCCAGATGGAATCAAATGCACATTAGGAGTGTGCCCTGGAAAAATGAGCCGGCAATTGTTCATTGAGAGGACAAGCGACGCAGAATTGTAGTGCTGGATATTGGATACAGCTTTGACTTTGACAATGGATTCTGGACTTCCTGAAAAGGAGGTGAATCCTTGTATTACTTTGAGGGAGGAAGTGTGAGCCTCCGGATTCCCTTGTTGCTGATACGAGCATCGTATCTTTCTATTTGTTGGTTGATAAAATGTGTATATGTGTATGTGTATATTATTGTAAATATTGTATTGAGCTAGTTTTATAAAGCTCCATAGACAGTATGAAATTTGTTGGTTGAAGCACATCTGCATGAGTATATGTGGTTGTTATTGTAAATATTGTAATGACCTATGTTATAAAGCTCCAGTAAATGGTATGATTGTCATGATGGTTTTTGCTTTTGAGCAGGTTATTCATTGTAAATACTACAACGAGCTATGTTTTAAAGCTCCATAGGCAGTATGTTATGTTTTTCGCAGTTTGATGGTTTGTAGGTGTCATTGAACACCAAGGACGGTGTTCCCCCAAGGGGAGGGTTCTGTAACAACCCTAGTAAAAAATCATGTAAAATATATAAGACCACAGTGGATGCGGCACGTATTCCAAGCAAAATGGTGGGCAAAACATCTTAGATGATGTTCATTCGGTTTATTATGGCTAAAGGAAATTGGCAAAGTCAATGGAGAGGCTTTGGAAAGGCATGAGGCAGTAATTGGCATTTTATTTATGAAAATAATGGAAAATAGGAGAAAAGGAAGGTGAAAGGTCACAGATTGCATGTGAGGAGGAAAATGAAGAAAAATAATGGAAAATGAAGAAAATAGAGGCCTCATTAATAAAAAGGCTTTTGAGGATCAGTGGGTAAGTTTTTGCTCACATTTGGAGCTCTCTCATTATTCTCTCTCTCTCTCTCATACTCTTGGACACTTAGAGTATTCTTGGAGCACTCTTGGACAATGTGGCATACTTGGTGATTTGGAGCAATAAGGCAAAGGAAGAGAAGGAAAGTGCAAGAGGACATCTGGATCAGCATTTACAACAGATTCTGAGTGCAAATACCAAGTTGCATGTATGATTTCGTCACTAGTTTTGGCATGCATGGTATTGCATGTGGTTTCTTGATTATCATTTGTCATTGGCATGGAGGATGACCGGGATTAACAGTGGATTTTCCTAGCCTTTCCATTTCCTAGATAGCCATGGTGATTGTGGGTTTATTTCCATTGATTGTTTTCTGGTTCGCTCTCATGATTCCTTTAGTTGTTGGGTTGAGTCATTAGTTCCTAGAGCCTTGGTTGGACAAACGCTCTGGAGCCCGAAGGACAGCTGTTGGGTTGAGTTACTAGTCGTGGAGCCTTGGTTGGACAAACACTCTGGAGCCCTAGGTGGGTTGAGTTGCTAGTCTTGGAGCCTTGGTTGGACAAAAGCTCTGGAGCCAGGGAACAGTTGGAGTTGAATTACTAGTCCTGAAGCCTTGGTTGAAACAAACACTCTGGAACCCTGGAGCAGCTTGGGTGGAGACCAATCTATGATGGTTAGCAATGTCTGACCGTGAGGTGGTATCACTGGTTTGGCGTTGAGAAGATTTGGTCTCTGGAGCCCTAGTTTGGTGTTGATTGATGTGTTTGATAAAGTCCCACATTCATGCTTGGAATATGGCATGGGGGTGATTGGCTGAAGTGAGACTTGACTCAGCCAATCTATGGTCGGGTGGAACATGTTAGTCCCATCTCTTGTTGGTTTTACATTCAGTAATGAAGAGCACATTCCTCTAGTGTTCGGTATGCAAATGTATTGGTTTATGGATGGATTTATTTGTTGTTATATCCATTGTATTTATGTTGTTAATATGTTGGTTATAAGCATGTATTTGATCAGTGATGATGTATAGCTCTATCTATGTTTTTATTGCAAAATGTATCTATAGTCAAATAGACTATATTGCAGCTTATGATGTAGGGGAGCAGTGATTCTTAGCTATTCTCAGATTTGTAAGAGACCCCCATGTTTAAATCTGTTGTTTATACCTGTAGATGCAATGTTTGTGACGTGTTTGACGAAATGTCTGTCATGGTTGGGCGGGGTTGGTTGAGTTCCTGATGATGTGATTGCTTCCATACATTTGTTTTAATGTTATTTATCCTCTCCTGAAGTTACAAGAAGTTCTAGGCAGTGACCTGGGCTCAAGGGCTGAAAATGTGCCACGAATCCCGGAGTTGTAGGCACAATATTGACCTTTTGGGGCCATAACCGCGGCCTTGACAAGGCAAGCCTGCGGCTAAGCCTCAAATAGGTCAAAAATCAGTGTTCCCCCTTAGGGAACAGGGCCCCTAGAAGGTTGGGTTACCTCTTGGGGATGTCAATGATGCAATGTAAGGCGTGTTTCCGTCGATTCCACTTCCTTAAGGTCATCTAGGATGATGAATCTCATATTAGTAGCCTCTCATTACATGTTTACCCTGGTTGGCCGGTTACTTGGGTAGTGGGAAGAGGCTGTTACAGCTTCCATGGAAAACAAACTAGCCTCTACTAGCAAGATCTCAAATGGGACAGTTGATTTGACTTTAAGGTTACTAGTGATTAAGTGTTTCTTAATTCTTTCTACCTGTCTCCATTTGTTGTCTGACATGTTGCTCCCCCAAACTACGCACCTATAGAGCACAACCAGAGTAACTACCAATCCAAAAAGATTTTTCTTGGTTTTCCAATCCCATAATTCTTCTTTCCAGCATCTACTCTGAAGAAGGTAAGACGCTCTCCATCCCCTTGAATCCTTTCAGTTCTGCATGTCTTCCAACTGAGCCTGTTGTGAAAAACAATTCCTAGGTACTTGTACTCTTCCAGTAACTCCAAGGCTTTTCCCTCAAAAAATAAAGATAACTTGTTTTTTCTGCTTCAAAGAGAAGATCATGACTTTAGTTTTGGTAGTGTTTACTTGCATCCCCACCTCTTGACAGAAGATGTAATGTCCCCAATTAAATTAATTTTGTAAATTTTGATTAAAGTTAACACAAGGCAGTTTTGGCGGAAAATATAGGAAAAATAAATAATTTGATTGATAGTGGAATATGGGTCCCACAAAGCATGCATTTCTAACAATTATAAAAAGGAATGGAGGAGCCATTTGCATCTTTCGCCTATTGAAGAATTCGAATTGCCATCGCTGCTTAGCTGAGTCAACTCAACAAAAGAGCTTCCCAAAGAGTGAAGCCCACCCTTCCTTCAGTGGACTTTGAGTGCCACTCAAGGGAGGCATTTCCTTGCCTTGAATCTAGAGGAGTGATTACCTATAGTGATTACACTTTTCTGGAGAGCTTGGGACGCAATCCAGGACCTCTACTGCATAGTGGTTGGAGACATTTTGTTGTTTGTGAAGTGGGGTTGCTGGAGGATTCGCCGAAGGAGTTACAGGAGTGATTGAGGTCCCATTTGAGGAGTGTGGGAGCAGCAACAACTTTAGAAGAGCAACCTTCACGCATTTTCCAGTCAAAACACTTAGAGACTGCGTAAGCCCTTCTCTGGACTACGCAGTCATTCAAGGAGGCTCATTTGTGGGAGTTGCATTGGTGAGATTTTGGAGTTGGGTTGTTGGGAGATTGATAGGAAAGCCATTTGAGGACGTTGGTTGGGATTTTGGAGAGCAGTGATCGATAGGAGCAATTGCAGTGTCAGGAAACGAAATTGGAAGAGGGCCAAGCTACAAAGGGTCATATTTTGAAGGTTGGAATTAGAGGAAACCCTTTCTGGGTTTTGGGCAAGGATCACCTTCCCAAATTCCTAGAATTTTTTGAGCAATTTTCAATGGGTAAATCAAAGGCTGAAGTCAGGCAACAGTGCAATTTTGGAGCAACAATGAAGTTTTATGGAGGAGCTTGTTATTGTATTTATTGGATTTGCTTGTACTCATCACCTGGTGATTGTAGCTTGCCTTGTGCAAGCCCAAGCGCATTTTCTCCAACTATTTTGTACCATAGCATTATCATATAATAAAATTTGCATGTTTGTGGAGTTGATGCACCATTTTTATGGTTCATGTGTTAATTTCTGAAAATTTATGTGTTGCGTGTAATTGCATGTCTTTGTTATCATTGTTAATTTTCCATTAGGAATATTAATGTGGTATCAGAGCATTGGTGGGATTTTGGAGTTGGGTTGTTGGGAGATTGATAGGAAAGCCATTTGAGGAGGTTCGCTGGGATTTTGGAGAGCAGTGATCGATAGGAGCAGTTGCAGTGTCAGGAAACGAAATTGGAAGAGGGCCAAGCTACAAAGGGTCATATTTTGAAGGTTGGAATTAAAGGAAACCCTTTCTGGGTTTAGGGCAAGGATCACCTTCCCAAATTCCTAGAATTTTCTGAGCAATTTTCAGTGGGTAAATTAGAGGCTGAAGGCAGGTAGCAGCGCAATTTTGGAGCAACAACAAAGTTTTTTGGAGGAGCTTGTTATTGTAGTTGTTGGATTTGCTTGTACTCATCACCTGGTGATTATAGCTTGCCTTGTGCAAGCCCAAGCGCATTTTCTCCAACTATTTTGTACCACAGCATTATCATATAATAAAATTTGCATGTTTGTGGAGTTGATGCACCATTTTTCTGGTTCATGTGTTAATTTCTGAAAATTTATGTGTTGCGTGTAATTGCATGTCTCTGTTATCATTGTTAATTTTCCATTAGGAATATGACAATGGTATCAGAGCATGATCTTGGCCAACTGTGGGGGAGCTAGCAAGATCATGGAGTTTTTGGCCATGCATGCATAGTGATTGGTGAATTTATGGGCACTCCAATGACACAAAAAGGGAAGAGTACATAGGGGATCATGGAGGAGTTGATGAGGAAAAACCAACAGTTGAGGAGGCAAAACCAACAAGTCCTAGAGAGGATGCAACAAATGATGGGGACGTTGAGTCATACCCAGCAAAGAAGCCATGTGCATGCGCACACGCTCCAGCAGAACAATACCCATGGGCAACCTAGCCACCTTACCATGCCTCATTTTCTGGATGAACTAGAGAAGGGGAGGGAACCCGACACCTTTGTAGATTTGAGGAGGTCCTTTGTGGATAAGATTGATGAGTATGACGTGTCAAACCCTAGGATCAGGAGGGCATCGTTAGAGGATGGAGTTAGGAGGCAAAACTGTTGGTGGAGACCAGGCCTCAGAAGTCGACAGCCTGATGAGAAGATTGAGCAGGAGGTTGAGGACACACAGGAGTGCGAGGAGAAGGTAGACATACCCAATGTGACGCAGGTGTAACCTTTGTTGGAGATCCCTTTGATAGTTTCGTCTGGCACCTTGGTGGAGACAGCTGAGCATACGCCCGTAGGGCCATCCGTTGAAAAAGTTTCAGTTGATGAGGCACTCAGAATTGTAAAAGAGTTTCCAAATGATGACTACCTACAGCAGGTTGATGAGGGTCCAGGAGACACAGAGGTATCTAGAGTTGTGACTGAGTTTATAGATGATAGTCGCCCACGACAGTTTCGACAGCTCTAGGTCGACCTTCTAGCATTGAAATGGAAGGCCACGACAGTCCGAGAGACCATTCTACAGCAAAATGAGGAGCTAGAGAGCATGAGATTGGTTTGTGCTGAGTCGGTGTCCAAACTAACTTGCGTTGGGGAACGGTTGGATTCCCTAGCAACACGGCTAGAGGAGTACACCTTGGAGCGTCAAAGCAGCCCTCCTCAAGCATATATAGATGGGGCTTGCATCATTGATAGGTTATCTATGCACATTGGCGAGAGAGAGGCAGACTTACCTAGACGGATTATATGTGCTAACCAAGCTAGCGAGACGAGGCGACATGAGCTATGTAGGGTGCAACATCTACATAATGGAGGGTTTATTTTGTGTATAGTTGTTTGTGCATTTGATCCTTCCCTTAGGGTTGGATGGCGAGAAATTCTGAGCTGGTATGTGGCAGAGTGGGATAGTCTTGTAGAGATGATCGTAAGTCCGAAGGGAAGCTCAGCAGGAGCTCTCAGACATTGGAGATGTTGGATGCCCAAGTTGGCATTGGGATCAAGGTGGGGCTTCCTATCATATATCTGGGATGCATGAGGGTTATGGCTCCGGTGGGATAGTGAACTCAGTGACTGAGTCCACTCATTCCTTGGGGGAGTTCCAGTCTGCACTAGTAGTCAGGGGGTTCATGAGTCGAACCTATGGGTTGTTTGGACATGTTGGATGCACATGGAGTCACAAGGAGAGTAGCATACTTTGACAGGGATTGGCCAGAGGATGTGGCATCAGCAAGCCACCAAATCGTGTGTTGTATAGAAATAGTGCTCTCTCATGGGCACATTGGACACAGGTGCCATGGAGGTTAGGCACAATATTGTTATTCCCATTAGCATGTGAGGAGATACACCACTTAGGTCTACAAGGGCAGATGAGGAGTAGCCCACATCATGGTGGGGTCACTAGCTGAGTCATGTATGTATTGATGCATGTGGGATGTGTTGATTTTTGGGTAGCATCGGATGTGCTCTAAGTCTCAAACTTTGTGGAGAGGCTTAGACACATGCATTATAGATAACCCAGAAATTGTTTTGGGAAATTCCACACATAAACAATTTTATTTGATAAATTAATTATTTTTAATAAGGACCCAAAGTCTAACTTAGGAATTTAAAATAATTAATGAGTATTAATTTAAACAGTGGGTGAAACTTCTAGAAAAAGCAAATCAAGTCTAAATGTAATCTTAGTTGTTAATTGGAGATCTGATCTCAATCGTTTAAGTCTCAACGAGAAGACTATAGAGGAAGGCTTGAGGGTCATTTGTAAGACACACCGAGAAGATCAAGTGATCAAATTTTCTAAAGGAGAAGTGCTTGGAAGAAAACTTCGATCTAAGTGATTCTTCAACGCAGTTGAGGGGCAGAGATAGTATCTGGAGTGAATTTTTTCTCAGCCAGAGAATCATCAACAGAGAAGGGCAAAGAGAGATCCAGCAGCTCCTGCACAGAGCCAGAGAGGTTGACGCAGAGCCACGCAGGGCTATGCAAAGGCTGCATAGAGGGCCAAAAGAAATCTGAAGGGTTTGCTGAAAGGTCAATTTCAGAAGCTGGAAGCAGGGGTGTGAGACTGGGAGGCAGAGATCGAAATTTATGAGGAGCAAATCAATTCAGCAGCTGAGTGAAGCAGTAGAAGGGTTGACGTTGGGATTGTGCAGAGCTTGCCAGAGGCACATCATTCAGTGGTTGAACCAGCCAAGATTTCCAATGATAGAGTGAGGTAACCTCACTAATATTTCCAACAGTCATATTCTTTGTAACTAAATTGTCTGGAGTGACATTCAGTGATGTATTCAGATATTACTCTTCCTTAATAATAAAACCCTCAAATCTGTTGCACCGGTTTTCCCGCATTAGGTTTTTCCGGACATTTGTCCAAAAGTAACAGTGTTCTATGTGTGTTATTTCTTTTGCTCAATTTCCTGTATTCACATCTAAATTAAGCAAGTGAAGGTTGCTTCAGTAATTGCTTCAATTTTTTCAGAAGTAATCTGCTACATAACTTGTTAAATGTAATTCACAAGTAGGAGAAGTAATTCAGTTTGTTGCAGTAGGATTCCAGATCTAGGACTTGGAATTTTCACAGGATGGCCGATGATGCAGGGTGGTGCAGTAGTTGGAACTTGGCGTAGGTGTTCAATGGTGCACAAAGTCGTACCACAGAGTTCAGTGTTCCAGAGAGGAGCACAGAGGTGTATGGTGGTGTGTCGGGTCGTGCAGACATGCACTGTGGAGTAGGAGGAGCAACTCACACCACCTTGAGGTTCCACATGGGGTGCTAGCTACATCATCACAAGAGGGGTACCGACTAATACAAGATGATGTGGTAGCTAGTGTTGGTGTCCAGCAGTGCACAGAGGGGTGCAATTGGGTGCAGGCGTGTGCCAAGGGGCACAAAGATACACATTTGTATGCAGGGGAGCGCAGGGATGCTTGGCCACAAGCAGTGATGCGTGATGTCAGCCATTGGGGTTTTGGGGCGTCGCCTCCAAGGAGACCGTCCGATAGAGGCGATGGGCATGATGATGGGTGTAACTCACGCTGAATCGATGAGGATGCAGAGGAGCATCATTTGATGATATCCATGGGGACTTGCACGTCGGTCTCACTTCCACATTGTTTGTAGGCGAAACGGAGTCGTATTTTGTACCTCAACGCCTTCATCGCGAGCAGCACGGTGCAAGAGGCTCGCTCGACACAGTTAGTTGGGGCACAAAGTGTCCAGAGAGAGGCTTCTTAGTGGTGGCATTTAGTCAGGGCACGAGCTGACAGGTACAAGTCTGGGAAGTGTGGTTTGTTGCAGAGGTAGCGTATGCTCCACCCCTGAGAGAGTTGCATAGTACTCTTTCAGCTAGACAGCTCGAGATGTTAGGTGAGCATAAGGTATGGGGAATGGTATTCCATGTTGGCAGGATGATGCCTAGGCTTCTGGCAATACCCGGGCACATCATCAAGAGCCGAGATAGCATATCTTGCTGTCTGATTTGGCAGGTGTAGAACAATTGGTCATTCACGGGACAAGCACTTGATGCTCGGTGCCTACCTATTCGACATACAAGAGTCAAAGACGAGGCACAAATGGGTCCCAACTACTAGCAGCATATCACAGCGGTATGCAGTGAGACTTGGGCGTGGTGGACCTCCAATATGGTCATGGGATTTTGGGATCCAGTTGATGTGGAGGACACTCCATTACTTAGTGAGTACAGTCAGGATAGCCGATGATCCAATTCATTATCATGTCGACACATGGGGCATCACCAAGGTTTACATCGTATGGCGAGGCAGGTGGTTGTTCAGGATTGGGGCCAACCATAGAGTGATAGGCGCGGGCATTGTTGAGTCCCCTTGGATGGTTGAGAATAGCCTCGATCATTAGATATATTATGGCCAAGAGTTGCAAGAGATGAGGCTCTGGTATGCACATGTTAGACAATTAGTCATGACCAGAGTGTTGCAGGGTCAGCAGTATAGTTCCTCCCCGCAATGGGCATGGGACACTAGCATCACACTACTTGACAATTCAATTATCCTTAAGAGTGAGTTGGCTTCGACAGGGGGAGATCATTCTGGCCTTCCATTAGATTTTAGTGATTCTTTGTTGGCGTGAGGGACTTCACCGGCATGGAGGGATGATCAGCAGGGGGAGTTCAAGGGAAGCTCATGCAGGAAAGGATTTATTTCCACAAGAGTTGGATTGTATCTTCAGGTGCCCACCCTTGGAGTACATGAGATGGATGATTTAGTAGATCAGTTGCACGTGGAGATAGACAGGACTTTATATGATTATGATGCTCTATTCACTGATGGTATGCATAGGACTTTGGGTGCCTATACCAGATTGGACAATGAGTGGAGTAATGGATGCCTCACACTGATCAGGATGGCTTGGGATCCTGGAAAGACAGGACATAGATCCGAGATGGCTAGGTGGTACATTTTGGACCCTGGCATTGTGTGCAAACACTGTTGAGGTCAGCTGATCGAGAGGGTGTTGGTTCAGGCATTGCTTAAGGACAAGCAATTTTTGGTGGGGAGGACAGGAATGTCCCCCATTAAATTAATTTTGTAAATTTTGATTAAAGTTAACACAAGGCATTTTTGGTGGAAAATATAGGAAAAATAAATAATTTGATTGACAGTGGAATATGGGTCCCACAAAGCATGCATGCCCAACAATTATAAAAGGAAGGAATGGAGAAGCCATTTGCATTTATTGCCTATTGAAGAATTTGAATTTCCTTAGATGCTTCGCTGAGCCAACGTTGTGTTGTTCAGCACAAGAGCTTCCCAAGGAGTGAAACTCACGCTTCCTTCGGTGGACTTCGAGTGCTACTCAAGGGAGGCATTTCCTTGCCTTGAATCTGGAGGAGTGATTTCCTACAGAGATTACGCTTTTCTAGAGAGCTTGGGACGTAGTCCAGGACCTCTACTGCGCAATGGTTGGAGACATTTTGTTGTTTGTGAAGTGGGGTTGCTAGAGGATTCACTGGAGGAGTTACGGGAGTTATTGAGTTCCCATTTCAAGAGTGTGGGAGGAGCAGCAACTCTAGAGTGTTGATTTTTTAGCATAAGAAAATGTTCTAAGTCTCAAATTTGGTGTAGAGGCTTAAACACTAGTATTCCAAACAACCCAAAAAGCGTTTGTGGAAATTCCACTCAAATTTTGTTTTATTTGAAAAATTAATTATTTTAATGGGGAAATAATTAATGGGTATTAATAAAACAAAGTGTGAATCTTATAGAGAACATGGATCAAATCGAATTATGATCTCAGACGTTGATAAGAGATCTAATATGGGTCGTTGATTTCTCAAAGAGAAGACTATAAAGGAAAGCTTGAGGGTCATTTGGAAAATACACCAGTGCAGATACTCAATTGCCCGAGTAAATCAATTTTCTCAGTGGTCGAAGTTCGGCAAGAGAAAATCGACTCAGAGGGAGAGTTGGAGGTGGAGGAGAAGCATGGAGGGCTCAACAGCAATCCGAGGTGCGAGAGCAAGTGACGCAGTGCCAGGAAGAGACAGTGCAGAGGCTGGGAGCAGCACAGAGAGGTGACGCAATTCTACGTAGTCACACACAAAGCCAGCGTAGTAATGATGCAGGGGCTCAAAAGGGTCCTTCTGGGGTCATTTCTCATCTGACTATTTTGTGAGGAATTTCTCTAGTGTTATCATAATTTATCTTCATCACTATTGTCTGTAAATTGTACAAGAATATTTTGTTGAATAATAGAAACCCTTATCTGTTGCACCGATTTTCCCATATTGGGTTTTTCCGGGGACAATTGTCCAAAATATTTGTATCATTTATGTGCTAGTATTTTCCTTATTGTTCTGCTCAGTAATTATATGGTGAAGTCTGCATTTGAATTTATTTCAATATTTACTGAAGAGATTTCTGCAAATAACTTATTTCTGAGTAATAAGTAGAAGAAATAACATTAGATAATGTAGTAGGATTTCAAGTTGAAATTTTAACATGGTATCAGGGTAAGGCTACGCAAGGAAGCAAGAGGATCTACGCCAAAGGGAATTCGTTGTGCTTCCTTGGCAGAAAATCATACACCCAAGGGCTTATGCATTCTTTCTACAGAAATTGTCTGGGAAAGGAAAAGCACAGAGAAGATGGAAGATCGAGTTTTGTCAGAGCTGGCCTCTAGGCTCGAAAAGGAATGTGCGTGCTTATCAAGCACTGCATCATCAAATGAATGGTATATTGATAGCAGGTCTTCAGCCCATATGACTGGAGAAAGAAATCATTTCTCCATCTATCAAGAAGAATGGATGGACTTCCAGATTACTATGGGAAACAAGACAAAGTGTACCTCTGTAGGAAAAGGGACCGTAGCATTTCAAACAGAAGCAAGAGACAGTCTTCGAGCCACAAATGTGTTGCATGTGCTAGGTATGGGAATGAATTTACTTGTAGTGTCTCAATTGCAGGACAAGGGATATGATGTATACTTTATCGAAAGAAAAGTATATGTCAAGCATCCAAGCTGAAAGAAGAAGGCTCAAATTGGGGCTCGAAGCAACAGGCTAAACAACTTTCCGCTCGAGTCTCCAATGTCACTGGTAGGAAGCAATGTAAGTGAACAATCAAATCTGAATGAGCTATGGTACAGACGAATGGGGCATCTACACCATGGAGCTCTGAAAATTGTCAGAGAAACTACTACAGGAGTTCCAGTTCTTAGTACCAAACATGATGACGTTTGCAGAGGGTGTGTACTAGGCAAGTACGCTATAGCAGCATATTCCAAAAGCAACAATGGAACGAAAAGTGTATTGGGACTAATACACTCAGATATCTGCAGACCGATGTCCACTAGAGCTCTTGGTGGAAGTGAATATTTTGCCACTTTCATAGATGACCATTCTAGGAAGACTTGGATTTACTTCTTAAAGACCCAAGATGAGGTCTTTGATTGGTTCAGGAAATTCAAAGCTCTGGTAGAAAACTTGACTGGGAAGAAAATCAAAGTGTTGCACTCAAATAAAGGAGGTGAATATACTCATAAGGAATTCACAGACTTCTGCGCAAGGGACGGCATCAAAAGAGAATGGATAGCTCCTTACAATCCGGAGCTGAAAGGAGTTGCAGAACGGAAGAACAGGGCTATTGTTGGGGCAGCAAAGGCAATGTTGTATAACCAGGATCTGCCTAGATTTTTGTGGGCAGAAGCATGCAACACAGTTGTATGTATCCAAAACAGGGCTCCTCACAGAGCGTTGGGCATGACAACGCCAGAGAGTGTATTCACAGTGGTGAAGCTAGAGGTAAGTCACCTCAGGATTTTTGGAAGCATGGCATATTGTCATGTTCCATGTGAGAAACGGAGCAAACTAGATTAGACTATTGAGAAAGGGTATCTCGTAGGATATAGCAAGACATCCAAGGCATACAGAATCTACATTCCAGGAAACAGGAAAGTTGTAGTAAGGACGGATGCAAAATTCATGGAGGATCGAGCCTTCAGAGGATCCCGTGAAATGTCTACCGAAGAACAGTCTAAGGATGTGTTGTCCAGTGGCAGCTAGGAGAGGATCCAATAGATGGACAGCCATCAGGATCTAGCACTGTGACTAGTACTAGTATTTCTTCAAGAGAAGAAAATCCAGATAGCTCGCAGCAGATGGGACGGGAAGAGGAGATGATTGAGCCTCCTACCAGCAGTGGCAGGATCAACAAAGAGGTACGACAGACGCTAAGGGACGCAGAGGTGTTTGTTGGTGCGCCTAGAACCGGAAAACGACAACGTAGACAGCCAGACAGGTACCAAGCATTGGTAGCTCAGGTTGAGGAACTAGCTAGATTTCAAGAGGTCATACAACATCAAGTTTGGGTGGATGCCATGGTGGAGGAATACGGCTCTATAATGATTAATGATGTCTGGGAATTTGTACCTAGACCTCAGGACAGATCAGTTGTAGGTTCGAGATGGATCTACAAGATTAAGTATACGGCAAATGGCAGCGTAGAAAAGTACAAGGCCGTGTTCGTGGCTAAGGGGTATGCTCAGAAGGAAGGAATCGACTATGAAGAGACCTTCGCCTCTGTAGCCATGTATACTTCTATTAGATCTGTGATATCCCTTGCAGTGCAAATGGAAACTCACCAAATGGACGTCAAGACTGCATTCTTGAATGGGGTGATAGAAGAAGAGGTATACATTGAACAACCAGAGGGCTTTGAGACACGTGAGAAGAAAACTCATGTATGCAAGCTGAAGAAAGCTTTGTATGGGCTTAAGCAAGCACCTAGAGCTTGGTATGGTCGGATTGATGGTTACTTGCAAAAGATGGGATTTGTCAAGAGTGACGCAGATCGCAATCTCTACTATACGACAGTAGAGAATGAGCCTCTAATTTTGGTATTATATGTAAATGACTTATTTTTGACACGTTCATCTAGGCTCATTAAGGACTGCAAGGAGAACCTAGCAGCAGAATTTGACATGAAGGATTTGGGGCTCGTGCATTATTTCCTGGGGTTGTGAGTTTGGCAGCAGAAGGGTGAAATCTTCCTTGAAGGACATCTAACTCACACATGTAGGTTAATTACGAAAAATTCCATGTTATTTTGTTGATATAGCTATCTTTGCAGGTTGGCTTGTGACCTATTCAACTTGTAATCACAGATTATTATTATTTTAGGGCTTTTCAACTAAATTTAGGGAAAATCGACCTAGCAGCTCCTATCTAAATAGAGGTCGATTCTCCCCAAGATTCATTGTTACACTTGGACATGGATTCACACTAGCACATTATATTTTCTCTCCTACGCAATATGGAGCACTAGTTGAGCAAATTGTTCTTAGAGGATACTTTCATGAATGCTTCTCTAACTTGGTTGATTATTAGTAAATCTTTAATGATATGTGCTATGAAAATCTAAGCTATCTTCTTCCATCTTGTTCTTGTTGATGAAATAAGATTTATTAAAATTTCCACTAAGTTTTTGTTGATTTTTTATGGCTCTAGAATCTCCTTGTACAAGATTTTCATCAAGTTTCTCTTGAGGTGACCTAGGTTGAACTCCCTCCCTTTGAATCACCAAAAAGATAGGAGGACGTTATGGTTAACGAAATGAGGGACGCTAGTTTGCCTCCTCTTGATATCCTTGAAACCATAACCATCTCTTTTCTTCCAAGCACTTTTACTCCTAGATCCATTAGCCCTAGATTGAGAAAGGAACTAGTCTTGTCTCTTGTGCCAATCCTTTAAAACCTTAGATATTTTCTTATTTTATTTGTTCTATGGTAATTTAGGGTTTCTTTACAGCAAAATCATACATTTCAGCATTATTTATTTTTGATGCCATTGTCTTAGGGTTAGGCTTTGTTTTCAATTAATTGGTAAAGCAAAATTATGAATTTAGATGCATTTTTCAGCCATAATTTAGGGTTGACATCTAGGGTTTACTGTGCTGTTATATTTATTTATAACACAAAATTTGTTGTAATTTACTCACTCATTACTCATTACATAGCACTAATTTTATGTTTCTTTATTATAAATTTTGGGCCTTTTCTTATTGTTATAAACTAATTGTTTGCTGCAATTTTTGGTTTAAAACCCCTAGTTTATGACAGCCAAGTATAGTTTCTTGCTTGTATGTGTTTGGGAACTTATTTGAGCCTCTACTGGTTGATCTAAGCCCCTAGATTGAGCCATAGGATCCCTTGAACTCACATTATTGGAATTATACCTTAATTCACCCAAAACCATAATTGTGATATCCTTACTCCTAGGTAAATCTTGTTGAACCAATTCAATAAAGCATGTCTTTAAACATTGCCATTCTATTCTTATCATGATCTGTTTTGGATCACTTCTTCATCCAACAGCAAGCTTGGAGTCTTGAGGCTCTTTTCCATGTACCCTATTCCAAAGCATTGTATTTCTCTTCAATGTAGAAATAGTAGAGATACTTGCACTTAGAGCTTATAGATTAACTTTGTTTTATGTTTTTACATGAATGGCCTCCCAAGCTTAGCTTTGCTTTATGATTTTATAAGAGTGGCCACCCACCCCCACTATGTATTGTTGCTTATGCACTAAGCAATCCGATTAACCTACTTTCGTCATTTGTTGGACATTGATAAAATTCTTTCATCTTCTCCTTGTCTTTTTTCTTCCAAGGAAAACACCTAGCATAAAACCCCCTTCTAGTATTTCCCCATGATCTATGGAAGCTTAATGGGGTAAATCGTTGGCCCTAATTATGAAGCCTAACCTCAAGGGGCCCAAGAAATTCAAATCCATGACCTCCCCAACATTGGAAAAGAGATATAACATCTTGCCCATGACCGCTTCTGCTAACCCTCGAGGCTTTATCTTATACTTATCTGATCTCAGTCTATAATTGTGTTTTGTAATCATTATGGTCTGTGCTTTATAGAGACACCTTTCACTAGTAATGATGGCATAAAAGGGGTCCTCATCAGCAAATTGAGTATGGTTTAAGGCACAGTTTGGTGGCACTATTATGATGACATCCTCTAACCCTTGAAAGAATAAAACAATTTCCAAATGTCGAAGGTGGGATTTAGATAGTCATTCCTATCATTTCCCATACTGGAGAAAGAAGATTAATTTAGAATGGTATCATCCTTTATTTTTTTACCCAAAGTAATGTCCTTTCCAACCTCCTGGGCAGATTACAATACCCACCAAAAACAGTGGTGTGAAATATGTGAGTATGCATGATACAAATAAAAATGAGAAATTCTAACAAAAACAAACATTGATCTATGAATTCATTGTAGATAACATTGATTTCATGTAAAGAAATAAAAGATATGACTACTATAATCTATCTATGAATGCACTACGTACAGCATTTGTATATCCAACAACTGCGATAACAGGAAGGCCACAACCATGTCCACTGCCATGCCTCTTACGTGCCGCCCGTTGCAAGGCTCGTGTCCTACGCACTTCTTGTATTTCTGATAATAGTTGAATCCTTCTCTCATGAATCCTATAGAATGAAGAAATATGCATGGTTTAGAAATTTGCAAATTATACGTAGAAGCGTGTAAAAAAATGTTTTTAAAACTAGATAAAGCACTCAATTATGGGCAAGTATCAATAGAAAACCTATAATAATAGGCCATAAAAGCATAAATTGTAAATCAATAAAAATCATTAATAATGGTTTAGATTCAATGAAGAGATTTTATGACAACTTGAACCTGTCGTCATAGCTACCAATAGAATATCAACATACTTCTTATTAAGTCTTGAGACTATGTTACCTTTAGTGAATATCAACATACTTCGTATTAAGTCTTGAGACTATGTTACCTTTAGTAAATAATAGACTCATACCCTATGAAGATATAAGAGCCTTCTTTTTGTGCCTGAACCTAAATCTTCATCAATTTTCTTGGCCAGTGCACCATTTACCTTTTTCTACAATTTCTCCTCATTTCACTGGTGGCCTTTGATATGGTTATATACATGTCTATGAGGTTGTCCTATTGTTGTATACTTATTTACGTCATTTTACCCTAGATTTAGCTTTGGCATTTTCTAGGAGTTGTGTTTGCACTCCCACATTGTACTCGTACTAGATGTATCCTTCAGTCCAATTGACCTACTTTTGTTGTCATTCGTTGGACATTAATAAAATTATTTTTATGTTTATCTAATTCACTTTTTATGCATTTCTTCAAAAATACAGTTTGATCTATGCATCAAGATTATTCTCCAATAATTTTCAAGCTGTCGAGAGAAATCTGAATGAAACCAAGCACTCTCCTTGACTTTAATGGCATTTTTTTACAACCTGAAGTTGAATTTACTATTGTAATTGGCATCCTTGTCAATTTTTCCTTCTGCGCCAAAGTCTAGAATCTATCAATAAAGAGGTGTTCAAGAATATTTTAAATAAATCTATTAAATATATAGAGGGATACAAAAACAAGATAATATGGACAACAGAATAAGGAAGCCTTAGTTATAGAACCCTGGGATAGATTGATCAAAGATAATTCATAATGAGATCTAACATATATTACAAATTTACAATTTTAAATTAATCTTAATTGTGTCTGAATTCCAGGATCAGACATCCATATAGGTGATGGTGGAGAAATAAAGAATAACTATGTTATTAAAATTGAAGTGATACATCTTACACAATATATCATCTCTTGCATTACAAATTTATATCACCCTAAGTATAAAAAGGGTAAACCAAGAACAAAAAAGATATCGAAGAGAGAAACTCTTCTTAGTCTCTTCTTAGATAATAAAATTTAGTAAGTACATGTCTTTTATAATAAGGGAATGACAAAAACCCTAAGTGCATAAAACCTAGGTGCATGAACCCGAAAATGACAAATATTATTAAACATTAATACAACACTAAAGCATGATTTAGGCTAAGTACACAAGTGACTTTATTAATATGCCTATGCCTATAGTCTAGACGACCATCATTAACTAAATAACTCTAGCATCCCCCCTTAATGGTCCTTCTAGAGAGTACACCAAGTTTGTCTCTAAATTTTACAAAGATATATGGGCCAAAAGACTTGGTGACACTATCTACAGTCTAGTCTTGAGTTGGGCAACATTTCATCCTAACTTATCCACCTTCTACAAGTTGTTCAAAGAAATGACAATGTAGATCAGTATGTTTGGTATGTACATGGAAGAAAGGATAAGATAAAATAACATAAGATAACTTTATTAATGTCCAACAAATGACCACAAAAGGTCCTTTGCCAACTTGAGAACTCCTAGTTATCACCAAAAAATGTGGCAAGCTCATACTGATGAACATGGAAATCTACAGTCATTCTTCTAGGCCAAACCACTTCAAATGCATGGTGTTTCTTATTGATGCAAGAAACTAACCTTCTACCAAGAATGAAAACATAGCCTATGGTACACTTCTTGTCATCCACAGATTTTGCCCAATACGGGTTTAAATGGCCACACAAGTAACTTTTTCCCATATAGAATGTCGAAATCTAATGTACCCTTCCCTCTTTGTTGTTGTCTGTGTTCTATATTTGGAGCTTGCATAAACCAAGAGATATAACTAACAACCCAGCTTGAGTCAAGTCTACTAGCAATAAGATAGATCAAGTGCTACCCACTAGTTGCTTGTATACAATTCAGTGACTGCCTTTGAATTAGTATAGGCTAAAAGTTTCAACGCTTTCTCCATTGGTGTAGATGAGACTTTGCAATCTAACATCTTGAATCTATCTGACAAACCTTTAGCATATTTTGTTTGTGAATCAAATATATGATTTTATTTGTTTGTCAAACTTCTAAATCTAAGAAATAATGTAAGAGGCCTAAATCTGTCATGAAAAGCTAAACAAAACACAGATTTTACCCTTGCAATCACTCCTGCCTCACTACTTGTGATGATGATGTCATCAAAAAATATTACTCAACTTACCACAACACCATTCTTACGATTGACATAATGATTGGAGTCAAAGGTACATTTTTTTAATTCTTACTCTCCCAAATATCCATCACAATTTTTATTGACAATGACTCGGGAACTTACTTCAGCCCATAAAATGCTTTCTTCAATCTGCATACCATCTATTCCTTCCCTGTAACCTGAAATCCCTATGGTTGGGAGTCGGGACATGTATACCTCTTCCTCTAAAGCACCATTGATGAAGACACTCTTCACATCCATCTAATGTAGCTTCCAAGTAAATTGTGCTGCCATGGATAGAAGAAATGAATTGTGTCCATTTTTACAGTGTGAGCCAATGTTTCCTCATAGTCAATCCCCTTCCTTCTGAGCAAAGCCCTTTGCAACCAACATTACTTTATGCTTGTCAAGCACTCCATCTACCTTATACATGAATTATAGACCCATTCAAAATTAATGGGTTTTCTTCCTAGAGGTAGCTCCATGAGCCGATGCTTGATTCTTCATCAATGTTTTATGTTCAACTAGCAAATCCTTTTCCCATTCCAGGCTACCTTTAGTTTCTTTATAATCCTAATGTTAAAAAGAGTTTTGAAGCATAATCACAGCATAATACACCCTCGTAGATGTCTCACCTCTTTTCGATCTAACATACTGATGCACACCAACAAGTTCATCCAATGAGCATCACCATTATAATTTACCAAACAAATGCCCTTCCTAGTCTACCTTCCTAGTTCATATCAAATAGCTCATTCAAGTGAGCATCGTTATAGGTGTTGTACCTGTTGTCGACCAAGATGTAGGGAAAAGTCTTCAACCCCACAAGGCGTAGTCTTCAAGGCACAACGCTCAGAGAAGGGGCAGTCACCTATTCCCAACTCTCTCCGTTTAAACTCTCTCTTAGCTAAGCTATGGGGGGTAGTCCCTAAATATGATTATTAAATAAAAACTTGTTGAAGACAACAAGTTGTAGGAGATAAAGAGCAAGGCAATCACCATTCAATATAGCTTGAATTAAGGATTGACTAGCATGAATATTAATTAGCAAATATTAATGGGATAGGTTTGATTAAATCAATATGGCATCCGGTAAGATAAAAGATGAGAGTTCCTTTTAAAGGATGCTAAAATAAAGTTACAATACTTGCAGAATAAGAAAATGATGCTTCTAGTTACAAAATAGGCAATGCTGCAAGACAAGTGTTAGTGGAACGATATCACAATATTGAAATATAAGCAATAGAAAGATTTGCAAGATAAATGAAACTGATACTTGTAATTTTAAGAAGAATGCTCAAATAATATAGAATTGATATCAATGAACAATGAGCAAGTAACTGAAATGACAAGTACAAGAGCAATACAATGCAATACTCGCAAGTAAAATTGAATGCTCACAATTCAACTTGTACAATGAATAAATGCAAGATGAGACACTGTTATGTGAGTGTGTGATGTAAAGTGATCTTGGTAAATTTTATTAAATGCCTAATCTATGGTGAAAATTTCCCCTCAATTCTTCAAAACTTGGTAAGGACTGAGGTGAACTGCAAGAAGGCTAGGACAAGGAGGCACTAGTCCTTCATTAACGATACCCGCCTAGACTTCAAGACAGCCCATGTTACTTCGTTCCTACAAGGGCTTGGTGTTGATTAGTGATTGTCATTGATGTCAACCCAAGCAGCACCAACAGTTGCCCCACCTTTTGTCGCTCAATATGACATGGAAAATCATTGATTCTTGCATCCTTACCACCCTAGATGGATTCTCCCCGTCAAGATGTTTCCGGTGGTATGTGGCACACCCCGTAGTTCTTCACGGTTTCAGAGATATTCATGTTTGAAGTTAAAGACACCAATGAGTGGGAAAAAACCCCAAGGGGTGGTGACATGGCAATCTTTCATTGGTTGTTTGTCATTATACATTAAGCATAAGGGTTCTTTAGCATGTTTTGTGGAGCAATCATCTTGAGGAGGGCATCACAAGTGTTTTGCACCCATAAGGAGTATCCTTTATACATTAAAGGCTAAATCCATTCACCAAAAGGGCAGGCGGCCTTCTTGCTTAGACTTTAAGCCAAGAAAACTTTAAAGTTTAATTCAAAAAGTCTCCTCCAACGATCATCTTTTGAAGCCCTTTCTAGTCAAGGAATCAACTATAAAAGGAGGACTAAACCTCACCTCAAGTGTATGCACTTGAAATCATTACTCATTGAAAGTTACCTCTGAAATTCATTCAACCCTTGTGCAGGAAAGGATAGATCCGAAGAGAGGGTAATTCTGTGATTAATTGGCTTGGCTTGAAGGTTCATTTGGGAAGTCTCTAACAAAGTCTCTTGACCCTTGTTGCATATCTTTTGAAACTTAGAACCTGAGATTACACCTTCGGCCCTAGTGTCAAGAACAAGGGTTTTTCTATTGCATTTTATTTTTGGGCTCTGGGGATTCGCTTGGGAATATTTTCTTTTGCACGTGGAGAAACCAAGTCAGTGAAGGTTCTACAGACCCTCAACCCTCCAGGGCATCACATCAACAGATAGTATCGTGTTTTTGCAGATTAAGGGTTTGTTTATCTGAGTTGTGGTACCGATCCTAAGTGTTTGCATCTGCAGCCTATCCAGTGAGGCCTTTTATGATTAATAATTTGACTTAATTCCGGAAAAACAACCACCGTCAATGTTATCTCTGAACTGATTTATGGTCTTGAAGTCTCGATCCAGTGTGTGATAGATAGTTCGGTTCTGAGCATAAATCTACAGGCCTATAAGGAATACTTTATGCAGTTCTGTGGTTCGGCCTTCATATTTTCCATGGTCTTAAACTCCTAATCTCTGCATACAACCTGTGGAAACAAATTCAAAGTTTCTACTTTTATGAACTGTATTTTGTAAAGATCTATGGTTCCAAAAAGCTCACCTATTCGGTCGTCCTATAAGGCTTGGACCTGTTAAAAAGCAAGCCACTCACTGTGATCTTGACTAGCATCTTTTCTCTGTGGTTGAAAGGGAGCTATGAACAGTATGGATTAAGGTCTATATGTATATATATCAAGTGAAGCAGACTTCATCTGCACAGTCAAGGATTGAAAGGCCTACTCGGTGACCACAACAGTGGTTCTGGAAGATTCCTACAGTAACTTTTGATATAAGCCAGAGTTGAAGTCTCTTAACCTAGGCAGCAAAGGAGTGTAGAGCTATCGGACAAGCTATGTATTCTTATCTCTGAGGCATATACAGTGATTCTCCGTAAATATAAAAGCTTATTTCATCATTTGACACGTTTCTGAAGCCTGAAGTATTCTCTACAAGAAGCAGTGAACCTTACAGCAAAGTTTGAAAGCAGTACATTGTTTTAATTTACAAGACAGTGCAAGGTTTTCTCTTAAGACAGTAAGAATAGTGTTGAAAACTTCTACCAGATACAGTTACATAGCCACATCAAGTGAAGATTTGGCAAACTCTCTCTCATAACAGTCTCATGGTAACATTCATCAAGGCACATCCGTTTGAAAGGAAGGGCATCTGTAAGAGTTTAACTATTGACAACAGTGGCATCAACTACAGTATGGAAGCATTCCAGCCTATGTTGAGTTGAAAACATTTCTTCAGAATTAACTCCAGGGATGGTTTTTGCAGAGTTAAGACAGCAGCAAAGTATGACAAGCATCTTCTCACAACAGTAAAATAGTAACCTCATCATCTGCTATAGAGGCAGAAAAGTACTCAAGGTCTCATCATTGGCAAACATTGTACAATCAGTCTTGTGAAAATTTTGCAAAGGCATCATTGTACAGGGAATTGTGGGAGTCATTTAGACTAGGTGTTTGTTGTTGGGACAAGGGCTTAGGTCTTAAATTTTTGGTCAGTTCAAGAAAAATCATTGTATATCACTGTAAGTGGACCATTGTCCCTGGTACGTTAGTCCACAATATTGTATTGAATTTTTGTCACTACAGGGTGGTAGGGTGGTGCTAGGGAGGTGATTGAAGTCACCTTCAGGTTCAAGCCTGAAAATACTTCAAGGTGGTAAGGTGGAGGGCAAGTTGGAGCTGGATAGAGTGTTGGAGCATCATTTCAACTAACCGCTGATAAAACCAGAGCATTCTGGCATCCTTCCAATGGGAGTTGGAGAAGAATGTTTTTCTAGGGTTCTAGGGAGTTGGGGCTTTCTTTTCAGTTGGAGCTGAAGATTTAATGAACTTATTAGAAACATGTTCGGTGGTTTTTGACCTGGAGGGGGTTTTCCACCTAAAAATATTTGCGTGCATTGTGTATTGTTTATTTATAACTGTTGAAAAATTAACTAATGCTCTGAAAAGATTAATAAGTTACTAATTGCTAAGAAATATTGATTCACCCCCCTCTAAGTGTTTCCAATGCTCGGCCACAAGAGAATTGTGAAGTCACGTGTTTTGAGCTTTTCTCCAAACTCAAATTAATCGAATTGAATGACAATTAGGGAAGTATTCTAAAATTTCTATCAACCAAGCTTATGCTTGGAGGTAAATTTTAGAGATGCAAAACTAGATCCAAAGTGCAAATGAGATCTAATGTTAAAAAAGTGCTCCAAATGAGATTAACCACTATGATTCAAAAGCAAAATGCTTTAAATATATCAACAACCAAATATAATTGATCAAAATAGGATGTGTGTTTTACAGTGTTAATATGACCAATAAATCCCAAACAAAACAATTGTGAATCTCTCAATAAAGCACAAGTAAATGAGATCTAATGCAAATTAGCTCAAGTGCCAACTAGATCTAAATTTTTAGAGAAATGAGACAAGCGCTTCAATAAAATGCTCAAATGTGAAATGAGTTATGAAATATCAATCAATGGTATCACTTCACTTATCATGCGAATTGTAGAGTGTTCAAAAACTAATTGAGCAAATGCAAGTTATACCATGAAGCACAAGTGATCAAGAAAAAGTTGAAATTATGGCAAATGAAATTGCTAAATAAATCTAAATGTTATAAAGATACTACTTCAACTAGAATGAAAATTGAGAACAGGACAAGATATATCAAATTGCAAATTAGAACAAGCAGCAAAATCCAGCTAAGCTAATTAGACAATGAGCAACTAAAAGATTAGATTAGAAAAACTAGATCAAAATGCAAGAAAATTAAACTAATCTAACAAGTTAAGAATCAATCAATTAGGAAGCTCTCCTATTAAATGAGGAGAAGTGATACCATGGGAAAAAACCCCAAGCTCCTACAAGAAGAAATTATTTTATTAATATTACAAGGAGAGACCATCTTAAACAAGAATGAGGGCTCTAAATCCCCAAGGAGGGTTTAGAGAAAATAGATCTTTAAAAGAGAAACCTCTCCTTAAATTACAAGAATTGAAAGAGGAATTTGCAAGGCCTTAAATAATGAATTTTCCTCAACAATTTATCAATCCCCTTAAAGAAAATTGCATCAGCTGCAAACGTCTATGGAATGAGGGATTTTCACACCAACAGAGAAGGAAGGCCCCTCTAGGCTTCGGCCAAGGAGGAAAAGGCCTTAAAAATAATTTGGCTTCCACAAAAATGATTTAGATCTGAACTCCAAGCCAAAAAATAATATTTTCTCCAAATCGATCTTGGAAATATATTTTTTTGATAAAACCATTGGAGCATTTTGACTTGGGAGGAAAGGTAACATCCTCCTATGCTTGTGGCCTAGGAGAAAGAGGCTTAAAAAAGGTAGACGGCTTCCCAAACAAAGGATCGATCCTCCAACAATGATGAAGACGACCTAAAAAAGATTTTGTTCTTCTTAAAACTCTAGCCGTCTAGGAAAGAGGGTTTAATAGATCAAGCATATGTAGCCTCGAAATTTTTGATTTTTTGTTTGATCCTCAAGCTTCATCTACAAGAAAACTTTGCAAAAATTTTCCACGACAAAGCCCTTGTTGTCCCTTCAGATCTGCGATCTACAAAGACAATAGATGGAAAACCCAAGAAATATATATAAGATCTATGTTGAGATTTTGGGGTAGCATCAGTTGTGCTCTAGGTCCCAAACTTTGTGGAGGGACTAGAATACACTTGATCTACAAGACCCAGAAATTGATTTGGGAAATTTCATCTAGTTTAGGAGATATTAAATTAATTAATTATTTTAATGTATTTTTTAAATTAAAACTTAGGGAACTTAAATAATTAAAGTGAATTTAATTAAACATGTGATGAAATTGTCTCAAGTCACATGGATCAAGCTTTCTTTTAATCTTAGCCATTGATTCAAGATCCGATCATGCTCGTTGATTTGTCAACGAGAAAAGTATAAAGGAAAGGCTTGGGGTCATTTGTAAAGACACACAAACGCAGAGCACTGAAGCTAAGCTGAGATTCTAGCGCAGGGTTTGCTAAGAATACTCATAAGTGTTTCAGCTGCAGAGAGGAGAATTCAGGCCAAGGGGATAATCTGATCACGAGGTCTAAAATACACAAGAGGCAGAGATCATCTCAAGGACAGTGCAGAAGAGGAGAGCAGCAGCAGCAAGGACAGCGTGATATTCAGCAGGAAACCCTTAGAGGGTTACGCAGAGACCCTAAGGGGCAGCGTAGTGACTGCGTCACCCAGTCTGAGGTAACAAAGTCTCTTCCGGATCAATGCTGAGGGTTTGAGGGGCTTAAGAGGCTGACGCAGAGGCTTTCAGGGGTAGTGCTGGGGTTTCTAGGCCCTAATATTGGCTGAGTTCTGTAAATCTCGTTTGAGGGTGTGGATCAGTCATTATTTTGGCCCTAGATCAACCAGTGAGTTGTAGATCTAGTATATTCTCTGTCGGGATTTCCAGATCTGGAACCCAAATTTGTGTATTCAGAAAAATTCTTAATAATAAAACCCTCGAGCAGCCAGAGACTGGTTTTCCCGCATTGGGTTTTTCTGGGGATTATTTGTCCAGAAATAATTGTGTCACTTTGTCTATGTCTGCATGAACTTGTTCTAGATCTGGATTGGTAGAGATCTGTTATGTGTTTCGCTTCGATTTTAACTTGAATATATTCAATTAATAACTTGACTAAGTAGGAAGAGCATAACCAGATTAACAATAATAATTTCTGCATAAAGTGTAAAGATTCAAAAATTTCTACAATCTATGCAATAGAAATATACAAAAATTTACAAGAGCTAATATAAAGGGTACGAGGACACCTTCACCCTTTAGAAAGCTAAATAAGCTCTAAAATAGCAGATCTATTCAGTTAAAGCACATTAAATGCGATACATAGAGATTTAAATAAAATAAAAAATTACAAGCTATGGCTAATAAATCCCTACAAAAAATTTTGTTAGATAAGCCTTTAGCAACAATCAAAGTAGGCTCTTCAACTTCTATTGCTTGGGAGTTGGTTGGCTCAACCAAAAGCATCCCCTAACGCCCAATATCTGAAAAATAGAATGATCTCTACACATTGAAGATGAAATTCGTTATATCACAAGGAGCTAGATAATCACTGTGAGCTGCTAGTATATTAGAGCCTATATATAGTGACCTTGATATAGCATAGTCATTATGAGAAGGCAGATTGTGTTGGGTATGTGTTATATTCTTTCCATGATTAGTCGCACGCGTGGGGGGATCACGGGGGAGTAAAAGTTGGCCCTGTACGTTGCGTCGGGTGCAGTAGGAGGGTCAGAGTGGGGGTAGCAACCCCCCCTGTCCGGGGGTTCGTAGGGGGCGGGTAGGCCCCTACGCAAGGTCCAGGGTAGCACCCCGAGAAAAAAATTTGGACCCTATTTTTTGGTGGGCGTACCCGCCCATGGTTTTGGGGCATGATGGTTTTCGGCCCCTGGTATTTTGTAGATCCGATCAAGGGAACTACGGTTATGTTCTAATCCAGGGTTAATGGATTGGGGTCTATGAATACTTCGGCATGTATATATATGTGTTGTAACACTATAAGGAATATAATGAAAAATCAAGTTGGTAGTCCCGATTTGGGATCAAGGGGAAAATTTTTGTGTATATCTGTTTTATGTTTTATGCTCTCGCTATTGTTTATTTTATGTTTTTAAGATTCACTTGCAGATAATTTCTGTACAGGGTTAAAACCTACAGATTGTTAGGTCTGATTGTACAGTGTTTGGAAGAAGCCACATCACTGTGAGAAGCAGACTTGTTGAGTTGATGCATGCAAGGCTTCTGGAGCAGCAGGAGACCCTTGTGAGCAGCTAAGTGCAGAGGTATTGGAGGAGCAGTAACTCTGTGAGTATAGGTGGCAAAGGACCTACCAAGTGTTCATGACAAGTGGACTGAAAGGGTTGTGATCAAGCGCTTCTTCAGCAAGTAAGTCAAGTTTGTTGTTGAACTTAGGCAGATTGAGAGAAACATTGTTGACCGCAAGCCCTACTTTTCCTTCTATCAGGGCTAATTGTAAGGGCCATGATCCCTAGTACGGCAGCCATATGTTGGCTATAATAAAGTTGTCATATAAACAGGTTTTGGGTTTGCAAAAATATTTTGTACTTTTTTGATTCATTGTTGTTACATTTCTGTTGTGCAAAGTGCCTGGAGTTGTGAGTATTTCAGTGTGTTTGTGATCATGTTTTAGACATAGACTCGATTCTGAAGTACTAGGGAAAATCAACAATGGGATCCTTAGGGGTGTTTATTATTGGCCAACAATCTTCACCAATGTACATAGGTTTATCAAAGGATGTTAAATATTCCAGTTCTTCACCAAAAAACAAAAATTAGTTGTATTCCCTTTGCAACCAGTTGCAATAGAAGTGCCCTTCCAACAATGGGGCCTTAATTTAATCGATGAATTCAAGGATAACTCTAGTAAAGATAACGCCGATAAAGGTCTAAGGTGATCTAACATTGTTCTTCTAGCTTCCGCACCCCTAGATTATCAATCTAAAATGTGTAGCAAATATTGGATGGCTCTATAAAAGGATATTTGTTACTGTATGTGAAAATTTTTTGATCTAACAACCAAAAATCCTAATGTAGTTAACTGATTTGCATTTCCTACTTGTGTTCTTCAATTAACAAGTTATTTACAGAATTCTTCAGTAAACATTAATGCAAATACACTGCAGCCTACACCAATATACAGATCAAGTATTGAAAAATAAGATGAGACAATCACACAAAGGACACACTCATTTTTGGACTAAACGTCCCTAGAAAAACCCAATGCGGGAAAACCGGTTCAGCAAATATGAGGGGTTTATTATTAAGCATATTTTTGAATGCAACTAGGGTGCCAAATCCGGCTCACCCAACAAAGAAAAAAATCCCGGCAGAAGTCCCTCTATCTGGAGATTGATATTTTGGCTGATCCAGCAACCGAATGATCAAACCCCACATGTGACTACATTGTCCCCAGTGTTGCGTAGCAACAGCTGCTCCCAGCTCTGCGCTAAGACTGTGTCACCCCCTCTAGGAGCTGCGTCACCCTCCCCGTGAGCCTTCCTGACTCAGAATCGATCTGCTAAACTGATGCCCGATCTGCCTCACAAAAACCCCAGCGCTGCCTCTTCAATGACTGCGTCACCTCCCACTGCCTTTGCGTCACCCTTCAAGGTGTTGCACTGTCTCTCCTTGGTGTTTCGCTACCTCTCTGCAATGTATTCTCGACCTTGGACTGAATTTCCACTACTGAACTGCCCCTTTCTGCACTAGAACTCACTCTGAAATTCTCAGCAAACCACGCCCTAGAATTTCGACTTAGCTCAAGTGTTGCTCTGTCTATGTGTGTGTTCTCCTACTGACCCTTAAACCATCCTTTATACTTTTCCTGTTAAGAGATCAATGGTCGTGATCAAATCTTTAATCAATGGCAAAGATTAAAACAGACTTGATCCTCATCACTTAGATGCTTCTCACCCACATTTACATTAATTCACTATAATTATTTTAATTTCCTAAGTTTTAACTTAGGCTCCATTAAAAATAGTTAATTATTTGAATAAAATGCACTCCGGATGGAATTTCTCCAAACAATTTTTGGGACTTGGAGAACTCATGTATTCTAACCCCTCCACAAAATTTCAGAGCTAGAGCACATCCGATGCTACCCAAAAATCAACACTCCCTTTTAGCGAGGAATCTGCTCTAGCAATGCTTCTCACCAGAAGCATCACCTGATTCACGACATTGATCCTTTGTGTTGCTAATGCTTGGCCTACTGCCCCTCATTCACTGCACTGCTGCAATCTGTTCTGCTGCCCATGACACTACCACTTGTCACTGTTGCATATGTACTGCAGCTCCCTCTAAATATGTTGCATCATGTTGCCCATAGCACTACCACTGCTAATTGCTGCGCTGCAGCACAGTTGTTGAGAGTTAAGCAACTGAAAGACATCCCAAATCCTGACATACTAGTCAATCTGGATGCAGCTCGATGTTGAAGCTTCCTCTGCCGCTAATTTGCATTGACCCTCTGATACTACTGCATTGTTGTTGTATCTACTATGTGCTTCCCGCACTGCTGCAACACTCCACTATGTTGCTTCAGACTTTGGCGCTCTAGGTCTTCAACTGTCGCTCCATCATCCCTCGCACCAACTGACTCCCGTCATTCTGCTACTGTAATTAAGGGCTCCCGTAGCCATATGTGATCCAAGAGTTTGGGCACCTCAAGGATCCTGCCCCTAATCTCTTTGTAGCTCCAACTACAGCTCCATATCACCCCACCTCTTCTTTAGAGGTGCATGAGCACTCATGGCGCAGTCATCGTCATCCTCCTCATCAGCTTGTGCTGGAGCAGCCTTCGAGTCAGGCTTCTCTTGTTTGTTGATTTATGGTAGCATCGGATGCGCTCTAGCCTTGTAACTTTGTATATAGGCTAGGACACATGAATTCCATAAAACCTAGAAATGGTTCTGGAAAATTCCACTTAGAGATGGTTTAATTAAATTAATTAATCGTTTTTTAATGTTTTCCTAAGTCTAAACTTAGGGAAACTGATTAATTAAAGGTTATTAATTAAACTAAGTGTGAATCTTCTAGATAAAGTCATGGATCACCTCCAAGTTAATCTTAGCCCTTGATTATGTTTTGATCTTGGCCATTGAAGGTTCAACAGAAGAATATAAAGAGGGTGAGGGGCTTATGGAAAATACATTAAGACACTAGAGCTATTGAGCATTTTCGAATTTGTGTGAAGAGACACAGCTTTTGATCAAGAATCAAATCAGTAGGGCAAGGTTTGCTAAGTGATTATTATTCAGTGATCAAATCCAGAGAGAGGCAGAAGCGGAGACTGCTTAGGAGGACCAGGAGTGCATTTCAGAGAGAGGCAACATTTACGCAGAAGAGAGACAGCGCAGTTTTCTGAAGGGGTGACGCAGTCCCTACAGGAAATCACGCAGAAGCAGCAGTGTCTCTTGGAGTCAGTCCGGAGATAGCTAGAGGTTGGGGTTTCTAAGCCAAGAGGGCCAAAATCCAGTCTCAGATTAGCTAAATCAGTTGCAGGAAGGGGTGATGCAGTTCCTCAAGCTCGTCGACGCAGGCTTACGCAGTTCCAGCGTAAGCAATCACGCAGAGGCAGTGAGGGCTTCACCAACGTTGTTTTAGATCAGTCCAAGACTTGAAGAGTGAGGTATATCTCACAATTATATTTGTTGTCTAGATTTCTCTGAAGGGTTTGTCGGATGTTGGCACCCTAATTGTATTCAAGATTATGTTACTTAATAATACAAACCCTCAGATCTGCTACACTGGTTTTCCCAAGTTGGGTTTTTCCGGGGACAGTCCAAAAAATAATTGTGTCACATGTGGATGTTTTTCATTGTATTTTGTTCATATTGTTTCAGCACTTCGATTTATTCCGCAACATTATTTGTGTAGGCTGCTTCAGAAATTACTTTGATATTTCACTGTAATGAAAAAATTATGAAACATAATAGAATAAGTAATTCAGATTTGTTGCAGTAAGAATCCGGATCTATGATTCTTCACATGGTATCAGAGCTTATTCAAGCTGAAGTGCAGGTGAAACAAAAGTGAACCAGCAAATCAGCGCTGAAGAGTCTGGGATTTGCGTAAGCAATAGCAGACCCTCCCAAAAATTACGTTGTCCAGGCCAGGAGGGCATTCCAGTGCAAAAAAGACTCCCTCTGAGAGAGTTGACAGAGGGGTAAGCTTTTTCAGTTGCAGAAGAGGCAGTGTAGCAGATTAGCGTAGCTGAAAGACGCATTTACTGCACAGCAATAAGCGTTGGTGCATAAGCGTCAGAAAATTTCTGAAAAACACAGTTGGGGATTTCTTGACCTTAGAGGGTTTCTTACTCAAAGAAACTCATCTTTTTCTCGTGTAGCAGCAGAAGCAGTGACTTACTCCTCAAGGAGTGCATAAGTCTAGTTGAGCAGAGGGTTAGAGGAAGATTTCGACAAGTTGAGGAGATGGCCAGCAATGGACTGCATGACCAAAATAGATCGGAGGGTGCCTCCAACTATGTTATTTAGAAATCAAGGATAGAGTTTCTCCTTGATGAGCATGATCTGAAGGCCCTCATAGAGAGTGCATGTGCAAAACCCTTGGATGCAGCACATCTGAGACAATTCAAGAAGAATATGGCAAGAGCCAAGCGATTGATCCTAGATGGAGTGAAGGATCATATCGTACCCCACATAGCAGCAAAGACCACGGCTAGAGAGATGTGGGTAGGGATGGAAAAGCTATACCAAGGATCTTCCGAGCAGCAGAAGATGTGCCTTGAAGAGAAGATGCGTAATATAAGGATGAAGAAGGGAGAGCGTTGTGACACCTTGTCTCGTATTCATTGAAACCGAGATCAACTATCAGCAGTAGGATCTGTTCCTAGAGACTCAGAGCTAGTAAGCCTCACTCTAAACTCTGTTTCAGAGGACTATCAGGTTTTTGTCCAAAGTATTATGGGCAGAGAAAGACTTCCAGAATGGGAAGCAATGTGGGAAGCCTTACAGCAAGAAGAGCTGAGGAGAGATCTCCTTAAAATCCATTTGGAGGATGGCAGCAGTGGTTCTAAGGTCAAGGAGGAAGAAGATAACACTGCCCTTGCATCAAAGGGGCAACAGAAGCAGAAGAAGAAATATTTGTCCAAGATCAGGTGCTTCTGGTGTGGGGAAATGGGGCATTATGCCACACAGTGTCCTCTTAAGAAAAAGGATAAAGAGGAGAAGGAAGATCCACAAGCAGGAGCTGCCAAGATTGAGGCAATAATCGATCCGCGTAAATGGTATCAGAGCCAAGTTGTATTGAGTGAGTGTATTTGCTGAGAAATACTTTGATGTGTAAAGGATATTATTTGAAGTGGAGCGTTAGATAGATTGTTTGATGCCGTGAATAGCGTTGTAGCCTGTGTTGCCGTGGAAGGCGTTGATGGCGTTGAAGACGTTCGGCTAGATCTTGTACGTGGAAGCCGTAATATCCCAGCTAAGTCATTTCCCAAATTCCTCCTGATAACTTGCTCTTGTTCTAGTTTGCAAATCTTCTGTGTTCATAATGGATTCATCTTCTCATAAAATGGGTCGTTTTGGTTCCAAGCATTTTGATGATTTAGAAAATGAAGAACAACTTCGTTCTGGTTTAGACTCTCTGTGCTCTCCTTCTGAGTCTTCTTCTAATTCTGCATGCTTAAATCTTGAAGAAACAAATCCTCGAATGAAATGGAAACTCCCTGAGATTTCTCCTTCCGATGTATATCATGGTATCTCTCCTTTTCAGTTCCGTGCTCTCAGCCAGATTAAGATAAAAGAAAACTCTATTCGCACTGAACTTAACTGTAATACCATGATGACTGTTCCTTTACTTGAACAGAAACATATCCATGCCGCTTTAAAGTCTGGTTACAAGTATGTCCATCTGGGGATGGTGAGAGTAGGCCTAAATGCTCTCCATAGGAAAGGTCAAACTGCATTTGTATTTTCGGCCTTACTTGATAATCGATGGTCATCCTTTACAAAAGCCCTCATTGGTGGCATTGAGACAACTCTGTCTGATGGACCAGTCCAATATGATGTATTTCCAGATTTTTCAGTCGCCCTTGATGATCCTAATATTCTGAAGTGCCTAACTCTAGGTGTTCAAACTCAAGGCTATGATGAGTTTGATAATAAGTCCAAAAATTTGACTATCTTCTACATTACTTGTGTTAGATTTTATAACACAACTATTCCTGCTGTTTTACATGCTCCTGAACAAGGATCTGGTACTGTGACTTTAATCCAGTATGACTCTTCTTGCAATCCAGTTGCCCCTTTGTCAATAAACAAAAGATCCCTTGTTCCTCCAGATGAATGGGTTACAAATTGGAAGCGCAATACTAAGAAACCCATTGCGATTGCTCAGTCCATAATATCTGAATCTGATAACCAAGTTATTACCAGATTTCCAAGAAGACAAATCACTGAGCAAGGTCAGTCTTCTACTTCCTCATTGGTCCCGACTCTTGCACAAGTACAGCCTGCATCTTCCAAAGAGCCAATGATAATGATTGATCCAGATATTCTTGCAAAGTTAAAAGTTTTGTTTGCAGAACCTATGATATCTCCTACTGCCTCTGTACAGTATGTAAATCCTCCTTTAGCTACTGTTTGTGAACATCCGCATTGCTCAAAAACTCACTGTCAATTCTCCTCAGATCCTCCTCAGCCTCATGGATCTTCCTCTGACCAGTCCAGGAGAATTAATATGATAAAGTTTGTTCCTTCCTCAGATTCATCAGAACAAACTTACCGACAAGTGACATTCTTTAATGTACATGAAGATCTCTTAGTACAGTCTGTTTCACCAACCACCTCACGTGGTTTGGGTTTTGTTGATTCTTCAGCTATTCCTGACTACAGACGAAATCCCATTGACAAGATTCCAAAATCTGTAGAAATTCCTTCTGACTCAGAAATAATTACATTTCTGAAAATCTTCAAAGGCATTGGGCCTTATGATCCAGAAGATTCCTGGAAGAAAAAGATGTTCAACTGGGACATCTATACACATCAAAAGGAACACCTGTATATGCAGGAAATAAAGCTTCTGGATAAGAAGGATAGAAAGAGTTTTAACATTCAAAATGACTCTGAATGGAAAGCTTGGATGCAAGCTAATAATCAGTGGATATCATTTTATGAATGGTATTATCCTTCTATAAATCAAATTGAAGACTCTTTGATCAAGCAATTCCGCAATGAAGCCAAACAAAAGAGGATCAAACAGTCTGAAGAATATGTTGATTCTAAAATAGCACAACAGCCTGTAGTGATTCCATCTCCACTACAGTTGCCAATATTTTCTCCCAAGATACAGTCTATGCTATCTAAGCCAAATTTGCCTAAATCTTTGATAGCAGTTAGAACTAAAGGAGAAACTTTAATTAAAGAAGTTTGCTTGCAGCTTAAAGTAAACATGATTAGACAAGGAACACCAAGCAAACACAGATGGGAACTTCTTGATGGTTCTATGATTGAGACTGATACAGAATTTCCTCCCTGGAGAAATTTTGTAATCAGGCAACAGGATGGTAAGATGTATAAGTTACTTCCATCCCATGTAGATGATCCCTCTTTATCTACAAAGGAATCAATTGCAGCAACAAACTGGACTAATCTTGCTATTTCTAGCTTAGAAAAGTTTGTCAGAAAAGAATTTTCGTCAAATGAAGCTGCAAATAATGAAATAAAGTTGATGATTGGTAGAGTCTTGCAGAAACAAGACTATAATACAACCTGTCTGAATGAGAACATTAAGATCTTAACAGAAAATGATCATGCTATAGCCAAAAGCCTTGATCAACTTACTTTGCAGACAGATAAGAAGATCCATGAATCAGCAGTGGCTCATGGAAAAGAATTGGTTAAAGTCAATACTAGCCTTGACATACTCAAGAGACAAGTCTACACTGTTTCCACTAGTGTAGATTCATTGAAGAAAAGACCGAGTACAAGTTCAGAAACATATAAGTCTTCTACTCTATTCTCAGATCCGAAAGTGTCTTTGCCTTATTCTATTTCACCCTCTGTTAAGAGCTTGATTAAGGCCCCTAGCACTATAAGTTTTCCTCCAGCAGACACTTCTTATAACTATTCTCCTTTTGCTAATCCTAGTTTCTTTGGAAAAGCCCAAAAGGACATTGATACTAGAGCTGTTCGTCTGTCAGAGTTCCTGCATGATTTTGACTCCGAGTCTGAGAAAAAGAGCGATAAGAGATTCATAGATTCAGAATTGAAAGAGGATATTCCAGAGACTAGTCTTCATAAGATTGATGCTCCCAGTCTAGAAGAACTAGAAACTTGTGTAAATAATTTTTCTGTTGAAGACAAAGAAAAATTTGGTATTGAAACATTCACTGAAACATCAGCAGATCTAGAAGCAAACCAAGTTCATGCTACTACTTCCAGATTTAAATATGATTCTTCATGGAATCCTGCTCCTGACCGAAGAGATATGATGAAAGCAGAATGGCATAAAGATTGGTCTGCCAATTCCACATATTCATGGAATATAGATAACTGCACAGAAGCAGAAGTAATGTCTGTCTTACATTCTATAATTGTTTGTTACAGAACTTATCTTGCTGATGATATTGGTCCCATTAATGCAACCAGAAGAATTATTGGTGGTTTTGAAGGCACCCTTGATTCTTGGTTGAAAGCTGAAACTTTGAAAGATGCTTCTCTTATCACACAATGGGAACAATCAGTTATTTTAAATGCTGATGGTAGTACATATATGGATCCAGTCACTCATTTGCCTGTCAATAATATGATAGGATGTCTTCTGTATGGGATTCAAGTCAATTTCATTGGTTTTCCTCAGATTACTAATGAGATTACTACCATCACTCTTTTGGCCATGAAGTTGCATAACATGCAACACTTTGATGAGTACTTCAATGAGTTCCTCCATCGGCTCCATTCTCTTACTCCAGATTTGATCCTTGAACCAAAATGGAAAGAGATTTTTGTGTCCTCTCTTCCACATTGGGTTTCCTCGGCCATAGTTAATAAACTCCCTGGTAAGATGGGAGATTATAAGTTTGGTGTGATTCGACAAGCTGTTAAAGCTGTCATTGTAGAACTTTGTTCTCAGATGAAAATTGCCCGTGCTGCCACAAATCCCCGAAAACCTCATGGTTATCAACAACTCTGCAAGCAGTGGCATCTTGGCAAAGCTAGCAATTCAGAGGGGCGTAGACGGCATCGCAAACACAAATATAAGCATGCCAAAAAGAATTCCCAGCATTCCCACAAAAAACATTTCAAGAGAAAACCTTACAAACATATTGAGATGTTTTCAAAAGAAAAGGAAATAATTTGTTACAACTGCAATGAGAAAGGACATACTTCCAATAACTGTCCTCAAAAGAAGAAAGATAAAGGGAAGAAGAAAGTTACATATAGAAATAAAAAAGGCAAAATAAATTTCTTTGATCTTCCTAGCAGTTGTGATGAGCTTTTGACATCTGAATCAGATTCAGATGATGAATTGAATTATATGTATTCTGACAACTCTTCATCTAGTGAAGAAATTTGCAGAGATCCTCATTGTACAGAATGTAAAGATTGTGAATGCAGTGATCCAGATGTTTGCAGGTGCAACACTGTAAACATGATGAAGACAGATGAAGATGCAGATGAAACAAGTAGAAATTATTTTACTCAGATGATTGCAGCTACTGATCCACGGATCAAAGATATGTACAAAACACTCTTGATGAATCATCTGAAGAAGTCTCCTTCAAAACAATCAGAGTCGTCAAACAAAGGGTATGTTCCACCTGCATCACTATTTTCAGTCGAAGCTCTAACCAGGCAATTCAGGAATGAAGATTTTGGAGAAGATCTGCCACAAACATTGCCTAGCATACATCAGGCAATCAAAGAGCTCAGAAAGACCGTAAAGGAGAATAAGCGATTATGTCTAGAAAATCACAAAGATCTGAATGTCAAGATTCTAGGCATACATCAAGCTTCAACATCACAAGATCCACCAGTATCTGGTAAAGTGAATAATTGGACATATCATCAGAGTCCAATTATAGAAGAAATGAATAAACCAGATAAGAATGTTGAAGATTCTGATGAAGAATCGGAAAGAACAGGTCTTGGTTGCAATATGTTTAACAGAGATGTTATGTATTGCGTCAAGATGAAAGTTAGGATTGGATCCCAAGTTGAATATTGGAAGGTTTTGATGGACACGGGATCTAGATTGAATATTGTCAATAACACAGTTGTGAGCACTCATCTCAGAAGGCCGACAGCATGTCCAAGAGTCACTACTGCTAGTGGTGACATTACAACAGTTTCAGAGGTTGAGGTAGATGTATTTCTTACTGAAGAAATAGGAGTGCATCTTGTTTGTCCAATTGTTCCAGGTATGGATTGTGCTATGTACCTAGGAACACCATTCTTTCAAAATTTTGAAAAACATGGTGCAAAGCTAGATCAAGCGAGTCAGAAATATGGATATTTTGTAAGTCTGAACAATAAAGAAATATTTTTCCCTTTCATAAACTCTAACTCACCTAACAGGCTGAAAAGAATTGAAAGAATGGAGAATCTCTTAGCAAAAATGGAGATCAAGAAAGAGATTCTGAAGACAGAAGAATTGTTAGATAATGGAAAATATGCCAGAGAAATAGCAGACATCACTGCTAAATTTAAAGAATGCTGCTCTGATGATCCAAATGCATTCTGGCATATAAAGAAACAAGAAGTGGAATTGCCATTGAAAAAAGATTTCAGTGGAAAGTTACGAAGATCAGCAGCAGTTCCGATGAATGCCGAACAGATGAAATTATGCAGAGAAGAAATCAAGGAGTTGTTGCAAAAAGGTTTGATAAGGAAAAGCAAGAGTCCTATAGCTTGCTTTGCATTTTATGTAAATAAACATTCAGAGATTGCCAGAGGTAAGCCAAGGTTAGTTGTTAACTATAAGCCTCTGAATAATATTCTAGATTATGATGCATATCCTCTTCCTAAACCTTCGATGATACTTGCCCAAATATCAAAATCAAAAATTTTCTCAAAGTTTGATCTCAAGTCAGGATTCTGGCAAGTAGGCATAAAGGAAGAAGATAAGTGGAAAACAGCTTTCTCTGTCCCACAGGGCCATTATGAATGGAACATCATGCCTTTTGGCCTGATCAATGCACCCTCAGCATTTCAAAGGATAATGGATGAAACCTTTGATGGGATGGACGAATTCCTGAAGAAATATATTGATGACATCCTCATACACTCAGACAACATTCCTGAGCATATTAAACATCTCAGGATTTTCTTGAAAAAAGTAAAAGAAATGGGTATAGTATTGTCTGAGTCCAAGATGAAACTTTTCAAATCCATGGTTGACTTCTTAGGCTATAATATTCAGTATGGATCTTATGGAGTCATTCAAAGAAGTTTGAATTTTGTTGATAATTTTCCTGATGAAATATTAGATAAGACTCAGCTTCAAAGATTTTTAGGAAGTCTTAACTATATTTCTAAGTTTCTGCAACATTGTGCCCATGACAGAAGATTATTAAATAAAAGATTGCAGAAAGATCCTATTCCTTGGAGTAAAGAATGTACAGATGCTGTCAGAAGAATTAAGGAAAGGGTAAGAAAGATTCGACCGCTTTCACCAATACAAGAGGATTGGGAGAAAGTGATAATGACTGATGCAAGCAAAACTGGATGGGGAGCAGTTCTGTGCCAAGTAAACCCAGGTAACAAAAAGGATGTTGAAATATGTCAGTATGCATCAGGATTGTGGTCCAAAACTCAGCTAAATTGGGCCAGTCAGAAGAAAGAACTTAGGGCTGTGTGTTTAGGCATAGCTAAGTTCAAGGATTTCATTATCTATACCAAAAACAGATTGCAAAGCATTGCAATTTGCAATCCAGAAATGTGAATTTGAGGATGCAGCTATGGTCAGATGGGTCATGAAGCTAAGCCAATACAACTTTGATGTAGTATTTGTTGAAGGGAAAAAGAATTGTTTTGCTGATATGTTGAGCAGAGAATTTCTAACGAATAATTCTGTTTTCTCCCTTTCTTGTAACTTTATCAAAAGGACTGATGAAGAAATACAGATTGAGACACCTATGGGATGGGTTACTTATAATATTTCTGTTTTACTTCTATTTCATGATGAAACCTGGTTTCCTTTGAAAGAAGTCAGATACAGAACTGGAATTCCATGCTTATGGAACACAGTTATGCAAGACGAGATAAATGAGGAGGCTATTTTAGCCTTAGACTTTCTTGCATACAATGGAAATATCTCTTACTTTCTCGACAGGGCTGAAAATGACAATTTGATCCATAGTTGTCATATTACTTTGAGATCATTTTCAAATTATCAACAAAGAAATGATTATGATGAAGACCAGGTTAAAGATTCCTTCTATGCTGCAATGAACCTACAGATTTATTCATCCACAGTCTTTTATTCTTTGCAGTTTAGTTTTTTTTTTGAAGGAATGACTATTGAAAGAATTGAAGAAATTGATCCTACTCCAGATTGGTTTTTGGATTGGTGGAAAATTTATGGTTTATCAGCCTTAACCATAAAACCCTCTTCCTTCCAAATGTTGAAAATATATAATTTCAATGAGCCAAGGACTTTACACTCAGGATTACCATACAAACGAGTCAGCCACATAGCAGAAGTAGAAGATCTTTATTTCTACTACGGAATGAAAAGATGTGGCCACTTAAGATGGTTTGTCACTAATACGTATAAGGCACGGAGGATGGGATCCAGTTCCGGTACCAGCACCAGCTATGACAGTTTTCATCAACAAGTGGATACAGAATCAAATCCATTCGAGTACATAAATCTTCTGGCTCCACCAAATAATAATTCTTCACAAGAGTGGGAATCCGAGAAAGAAGTACTAGTACAATATTTCTCAAATAGTTTGATTGAGAGATATCGATATCAGCACTACTCCCACTATCAGATAATGTATTATGTCATGCCATGATTATGTCTTTCCAACCGACTATGGTGTTGGACAGGTTTCCGTGGGATTCCCTGAACCAATATCTCCACTTTGTAAATATCTTGTACATCCTAATGTCTTTTCAGGCTTTCGTGGATTCTCCTGTCTAAAGAATCTCCACTCTGTAAAATATTTTGTACATAGATTTTCGTAGTGTCATCATATGATTTCCCACTATGTATTTCCTTTAAGTCATATCTATGTGTCATGAGGTAACTTTGGAATCGGTCCCCATATGCCAGAAGGCTTTCTGTATGGAATAGGGACGAGATAATGTGAGTTGTCCACTCACATCCGAATCCAAGGTGTACTCCATATCTTAGTACTTAGATTTACTTTAATTTGGTCTGGAATCTTAGATCTTGGATGATTTCTTCCTCAAGGATGTTTGCTCCCCTTCGACTATATAAGAAGGTAAGACTCATTCATTGAGAGGAGGTCGGAAAATTCGTGAGAGTTCGGAGTCTGAATCTGAGTCTGAGCTATTTTCTCCTGCTCTGTCTGTAGAAATTTCTTGATCTCTGCTTGCAACTTAGGATATCTTATCGTAAGATGTACATTATAAACCTGGCGAGCTGCTTATGTGTGCAGTGGCCCAGCGGATGATCTGCCTTAGTGCAAGATATGTACGATAAAAACCACGACGAGTCTATCACAGTCAGAGGTGACCCATTGTAATATTTCATTGTTAAAAAGATTGTGCTATGTTAGCTCACATTCCGAAAGGAGAAAAGTGGGCTGACTTGGAGTTGTAGATCCAGAATCTACAAGGAGGCGAGATCCTTCAGTATTTCCGAACTCTTGGATCACATGTGAACTACAACAGCCTAAAGACAATAGCAGGATGGACAGTTGTAGCGGAAGATGAGAAGAAAGTGTAGTGACTAGCAGTAATAGAGCCTGATTAGCAGAGAGAGGGAGCAGTAGCAGCAGCAGCGCAGTGCAGTGCAGTGCTCAAGCAGTGCAAAGCAGCAACAACACAGTATTTTCAGAGAGCTAGTGCAGAAACTAGCAGTAGTCAGTCTTATTTTTCAGTTGCAGATTTACTTGTCCAATTTCAGATGTTTTTCTATTGCAAGTAGCAACAGTGCAGCAGTAGCGCAATGCACAAGTGGTGCAGCGCAGTGCACAAGTGGTGCTCACGCAGTGCAAAGCAGTGCTCATGCAGTGTAGCAGCATGGTTGCAGAATTCAAAGGGAGTTGCAATACAGTGGTAGTTGGCAGTAGTATGCAGAGTCAGCAGCAGTACAAAAGCAGCATTTCTCTTGTTCAATGTTGGTGAGCAGCATCAACAGCACAGCAGCAGATGTTCCAGAAGTCAGAGCAGCACATTAAATTGTTTTGCTAGAGCACTTTCCTCACTAAGAGGGAGTGTAGATTTATGGTAGCATCGAATGTGCTCTAGCCTTGTAACTTTGTATATAGGCTAGGACACATGTATTCCATAAAACCCAGAAATGGTTTTGGAAAATTCCACTTAGAAATGGTTTAATTAAATTAATTAATCATTTTTTAATGTTTTCTTAAGTCTAAACTTAGGGAAACTGATTAATTAAAGGGTATTAATTAAAATAAGTGTGAATCTTCTAGATAGAGTCATGGATCACCTCCAAGTTAATCTTAGCCCTTGATTATAATTTAATCTTGGCCGTTGAAGGTTCAAAAGAAGAATATAAGGAGGAGGGTGAGGGGCCTATAGAAAATACATTGAGACACTTGAGCCATTAAGCATTTTCGAATTTGTGTGAAGAGACACAGCTTTTGATCAAGAATCAAATCACTAGGGTAGGGTTTTCTAAGTGATTGTGATTTAGTAATTAGATCCAGAGAGGGGCAGAAGCAGAGACTACTCAGGAGGACCAGGAGTGCATTTCAGAGAGAGGCAACATTTACGCAAAAGAGAGACAACGCATTTTTTGAAGGGGTGATGCAGTCCCTGCAGGAAATCACACAGAAGCAACACAGTGTCTCTTGGAGTCAGTCCGGAGTAGCTAGAGGTTGGGGTTTTTGAGCCAGCAGCGCCAAAATCTAGTCTCAGATTAGCTAGATCAGTTGCAGGAAGGGGTGACGCAGTTCCTCAAGCTTGCCCACGCAGACTTACACAGTTACAGCGTAAGCAATCACGCAGAGGCGGTGAGGGCCTCACCAACGCTGTTTTAGATCAGCCAGAGACTTGCAAAGTGTGGTATATCTCACAATTATATTTGTTGTCTAGATTTCTCTAAAGGGTTTGCCGAATATTGGCACCCTAGTTGTATTCAATATTCTGTTGCTTAATAATACAAACCCTCAGATCCACTGCACCGCTTTTCCCAAGTTGGGTTTTTTTGGGGACTTAGTCCAAAAAATAACTGTCACATGTGGATGTTTTTCATTGTATTTTGTTCAAATTGTTTCAGCTCTTAGATTTATTCCACAACATTATTTGTGTAGGCTGCTTCAAAAATTACTTTGATATTTCATTGTAATGAAATAATTATGAAACATAATAGAAGAAGTAATTCAAATTTGTTGCAGTAGGAATCCGGATCTAGGATTCTTCAAATTGTTTGCCCTTCTTCTTCAGAGGGCACTGCGTGGCGAAATGTCCCATTTCCCCACATTTGAAGCATCTAACTTTCGAGATGTCCTTTTTCTTCCGTCTTTGTTGCCCTTGTTGTCCCTTTGATGTGAGAATCACATCCTCCTCTTCCTCCTTGACTTTGATCCCTTTGTTGCTGCTTCATGCCTTGGTCCACCATCTGATCTCTTCCTGTCGAAGAGTTGCCCACATCTCCTCCCAGCTAGGAAGAGAAGCCTTGCCCAAAATACTTTAGACAAAAGTTTCCCAGTCTTCAGTGACTGCATTCAGAGCAGTCCTGACTCCTGACCATAAATCCGGCTTCTGGTGTAGCCCCTATAGAAGCTAGCTGATCTCGGATCCCTTGCAATCTGATAATGAAGGGATCAATTTCTTCTCCCTTCTGCATCTTAAACAATCTCAACATAATCTCAAGCAAAATCTTCCATTGGACGGAAGAGCCCTCATACAATGTGATCAAGGCCTTCCCACATTTCCCCTATTGTGCTCTTCTCAGCAATATGTGAGATCACATGATCCTTGACTACGTCCATGATCGTGTGATTAGCTCTTGCTTGAGCCTCCTCATACTTCTTGAGAGGATTAGCATCAACTGGAAAAACAACCATCCTCAAGGCATAATCCTTGATGCGATGTTCATCTAAAACTGTCAGGATCCTAGCCTTCCAGATGACAAAGTTGGATGCTCCATCCAACCTGTCCTGATCCCTCAATCCACTTGCGGCCATCTCTGCTCAACTGAATGTCGAACAAGTTCCTTTCTCCCTCTTTCGATGTTGCCTCAACAAAACTCGAATCTGGATTTCTTTGGCGCCAGAAATCCTCTAAGGAACAAGCTCCCTCTGAATCTCGATTTCCTTCACGGAAATCCTTCTACCAACAAATGTCAAAGCACCCCTCTTTGATCTCTCTTTGCTGCTGCTCAGCACTAGATCTAGACTTCTTGGCAAGAAATCTTCTGAGGAACTGATTCCCTCTACTTTGGTTCTGCCCCACTAAACACTGCTCTACACCAACAGAATCAGCGTCCCACTAGCAATTCCAAATAGAATCTGTACTGCACCTCCAGCCACAGCAACCGGAAAAATGAGACTCAATAGCCTCTGCGCTGCCTTCTACATCTACAGCATCACCCTAGCAAGCTCTGCATCAGCCTCCTTGGTGACTGTGTCACCCTTCCCATGCCTCCATGGCCCACAACTGCACTATCTCTTGGGACAGTGGGTTTCCTGCAGTGGATTTTCCTCTGTCCTTTCGCTGATGGCTTCAATCCTCCTTGATCTACAATCGCTCTGATTCCATGTGACAATTTATGAATCTAAAAACCATAAATCCTACTACAGTTAATTGATTTGCATTTCCTACTTGTGTTCTTCAATTAACAATTTATTTACAGAATTCTCCAATAAACATTAATACAAATACACTACAGCCTACACCAATATACAGATCAAGTACTGAAAAATAAGATGACACAATCACACAAAGGACACACTTATTTTTGGGCTAAACGTCCCCGGAAAAACCCAGTACGAGAAAACCGGTGCAGCAGATATGAGGGTTTTATTATTAACCAAATTTCTGAATACAACTAGGGTGCCAAATCCAGCTCACCCAACAAAGAAAAATCCCAGAAGAAGTACCTCTATCCAGAGACAGATATTTTGGTTGATCCAGCAACAGAATGATCAAACCCCACAAGTGATTGCATTGTCCCCTGTGTTGTGCAGCAGTAGTTTCTCCCAATTCTGCGCTGACACTGTGTCACTCCCTCTAGGAGTTTCGTCACCCTCCTCGTGAGCCTTCCCAGCTCAGAAATCGATCTGTTGAACTAATGCCCAATCTGACTCACAGAAACCCCAGTGTTGCCTCTTCAGTGATTGCGTCACCTCTCTCAGGCTCTGCGTCACCCTCGTAGGTGTTGCATTGTCTCTCCTTGGTGTTGCGCTGCCTCTCTGCAATGTATTCTCGGCCTTGGACTGAAGTCCCACTGTCAAACTTCCCCTCTCTGCACTAGAACTCACTCTGAAATTCTCAGCAAACCGCACCCCAGAATTTCGACTTAGCTCAAGTGTTGCTCTGTGTGTGTGTTCTCCAACTAACCCTCAAGCCTTCCTTTTCTTGTTGAGAGATCAAGAGTCGTGATCAAACCTTTAATCAACAGCTAAGATTAAAACAGACTTGATCTTCGTCACTTAGAAGCTTCCCACCCACATTTACATTAATTCACTTTAATTATTTTAATTTCCTAAGTTTTAGCGTAGGCTCCATTAAAAATAATTATTTATTTGAATAAAATGCACTCCGGGCAAAATTTCTCCAAACAATTTTTGGGTCTTGGAGATCTCATGTGTTCTAACCCCTCCACAATATTTCGGAGCTAGAGCACATCCGATGCTACCCAAAAATCAACACTACATTCATCTGTGTTTCTACAGATTTCAGATTTGTAGTCAAGGCAACAAGCAAAAATAAACAAAATGTGAAAATTCCTTGAATTGCAACAACTAGAATTTTATTTACTAACTCATTAATTATGCAGTTTATTTGTTACGGCAAATAACAAATAAATCAGAATGCAATTCTTCACAATAAAATTATAATGCGGATAAATAAATTGGAACTAAGAAAATATATGCATACACAAAATAAAAATGACACCAATATTTTAGAACTAACGTCCCAGGAAAAACCCAACTGGGAAAACCAGTGCAGCAAATGAGGGTTTATTTTATTATTATGCATCAACAAAATTTGAGTACAATATCTAAATGCCCAACCCAAACTAGCAATCCTCCAGCGTTCTAATTTGGCCTAAATATTAGTGAGACAATTTGTCACACTAGACAATTGATCCCGCTCCAAAATCTGACTTTCTCTGGACCACCTAAAACCCCTGCATCAACCTCCGTGCTGCCTCTACTTGCACTGCCTATGGATCTCCTCTGATTTTGTCGTTATGCCTGGCTTGGCCTCTGGATATTGTTAAGATTTTGTATAGTTGGTGTAGCATCAGGTATGCTCTAGCCCTGAAATTTTGTGGAGGGGCTAGGGCACACTTGATCTCCAAAACCCGGAAAGGGATTTGGGAAATTTCAGTTGGTGTTCAAGTTATTCAAATAATTAATTATTTTAATGGATTTCCTAAGTCTAAACTTAGGAAAATAAAATAATTAATGTGAATTAATTAACACGTGCTAAAATTGTTTTAAGTCACATGGATCAAGCAGTCTTTTAATCTCAGTTGTTCATGAATGATTTAATCTCGGTCGTTGAAGGGTTCAACGAAAAGTATAAAAGAAAGGCTTGAGGGTCAGTTTGAGGAGACACACAATTGCAGAGCTGAGGAATAGATCTAGAATTGTAGGGCGGGTTTGCTAAGAATTTCCGAAGGAATTTCTTGCAGCGAGGGGTAGTATTGGCCAAGGGAATGATCTGATTCCAGGTCCAAGAGTCAGTAAGAGGCAGAGGAGCAACAACAAGGACAGCACAGAGAAGCAAAGCATCAACTACGTAGGACAGCGTAGAGGCTCCAGAGGGTTTCAGATTTACGCAAGAGGGATTCTAGACCAGCATAAGGCCTGCGTCACCATTCCAGAGGTTATGCAGTCCCCCTCTGGGCAGTGCAATGGCATTCTGAGGCTAGTAGGGCTGACGTTAGGGCTTCAGGGGCAGCACTGAGGGTTTCTAGGGCTAGATCCGGGCTGAGTTCTGTAAATCTCGTTTGAGGGTGTGGATCAGTCAGATACTTGACACTAGAACTTCAGGTTAGTTGCAGATTCGACTTCTTTTATTCTCTGTTGAGTTTTCCAGATCTGGAACCCAAATTTACTATACTCAAAACTACTTAATAATAAACCCTCATATCTGGTGCCCCGGTTTTCCCGCTTCGGTTTTTCCGGGGACTCATGTCCAAAAATCCATGTGTCACTTTGTTGCATGAGCGTATTATTCAGTAAATGATCTACATGTGTAGGTTGTAGTTGTGTTTATTTTCGGTATTTTCTGAATCTAATTTCTGAAAATAACTTGTATTAATTAAATCAAGTAAGAGAAATAAACCAATCTGAAATAGAATTTTCACATGGTATAAGAGTGATAGCAGATCAAGCTAAATCTCCAACAATCAGCTGAAGAAATATATTTCTGCAAGGAGGCAGAAGAAGCAGTAGATCTGGAAAGGGCATCTTCACAGCAGGAGAACGCAGATCCAAAAGAGAACATCGTTGAAGCTGCAGAAGGCCTTCTGGCTTTATGCAGACCCTTCCCACGGCAGCGTAAGGACTGCGTCACCCGGTCTTGGGCTACACAGTCCACTTCTAAGCAGCACTAGGACTGCGTTGGGCCAGCCAGTGAGACGCAGTCTAGTCATTTCTCCAGTTGCAGAAGAATTTTTGCCAAGATCCGGAAGCAGTGCTTCAGATTTTTAACAGTGCTGGTGGGGTAGAGATTATGCAGGTGCAAAATTGTGCCTAGCTAAGGCAACAAAAGCAGGAGGAAGACAGTCACTCAGCAGATCTGAGATTCGATCAGGAGGATCTGAGAGTACTGTCCGTTTGTGTTTTGGTGGAAGATTTCCAGGAGGGAAATCAGTCTTTAGCAGAAGTAGCTATTAGAGGGTTTCTTGGTTAGAAACCCAGATCCAGAGGGAGAAGTATTGTTTCTGTCAGATCTGAGCAAAGATGGCTCGATATGGACTCAGAGATCAAGATAGATTGGACGGCATGTCCAACTATGTTATCTGGAGGGCCAAAATCCTCTCAGTTCTAGATGAGTATGGTCTCAAAGAGCATGTAGAGAAGGTTCTTGTTGTACCAACCGATGCAGATCCTCCCAAGAAGTATGAACAAAATCAAGCGCAGATGAAATGTTTGATCATAGACGGAGTCAAGGACCACGTTATACTTCTTCATATTGTTGGGAAGACAACAACAAATGACATGTGGGTAGCCTTGGACACAATGTACCAAGGAGGCTTCGTGCAAAGAAGAATGCTTCTTGAGAACTAGATGCGGTTGTTCCAAATGATGAAGGGTGAAGAGATAGATCCATTCCTCTTCAAGCTTCAAGCCATCTGAGATCAGCTGGTTGGCATCGGTGCTACTCTGGATGAGGGGCTCTTAGTGAGGATTGCTTTGAATGCAGTCTCGGAAGTTTGGGAAACGTTTGTCCAGAGCATTCTGGGAAGGGCAGTGTTACCATCTTGGGTTGACATGTGGGCTATCGTCCGCCAAGTGTAGATCAAGAGTGTCACCAAGCAGCAAAATATCAGTGGAGGAAGCGGCAAGGGCAAATTCAAGGAAGAGGAGGAGGATGCACCCCTTGTATCAAGGGAAAAGAAACAACAAGGGAAGAAGAAGAAGGACCTTTCCAAAGTCAGATGCTTTAAATGTGGTGATCTTGGACATTTCACCAGTTGTTGTCCAAAGAAGAAGGACAAAGGATCTTTCGATTCCAAGGCTGCAGCAGCAAAGGATGATGGCTCTGACGATGATGCAGCCATGAGTGCTCATGTGCCTTGAGAGAAGAGGTGGGGTGACATGGGTCTGTAGAGCATCTACAGACAGATGGCGGGATCCTTGAGTCAACCCTACTCTTGGATCACATACGAGCTACGAGAGCCTTAAGATGGTAGCGGGATGAGTCGGGAGATGGTTGCAGAAGGCCACATTGAAGCGGAAGAGGGAGCTGAAGAGGTGAAGAGGGAGCAACAAAATGCAGAGGCAGTATCAGCATGAAGGCAGTAACGCAGAGGGTTTGATGGGACTTCAACAGCGCAGAGAAATTGTGCTCAGGCAGTGCAGTGTTGCAGCATGACAGTGTCTCCAGGATAACAACGTAAACCAGCATCCAGGGAGCTTCAGTGGTGGAGGGCAACTTGACTTATCTGTCAAACAGTTGAGCAAAGTCTTTATGTTGCTTACTTCTCAGCAACTGAATTACAGTGCAGCAGTTAGCCGTGGCAGTGCTATGGGCAGCATGATGCAGCAATTTGGGAGGGAGCTACAGTACAAATGTGGCAGTATCAGTGGCAGTGGCATGGGCAGTAGTACAGAGAGCAGCAGTGTAGTGGATGGAGGGCAATAGGCCAAGCATCAGCAGCACAGAATCCAGCTTCAAGATCTTGTAGTGCATGGTGTGGATGCATTGCTAGAGTACACTTTCCTAGAGCACACTCTGTGCTAAGAGGGAGTGTTAAGATTTTGTATAGTTGGTGTAGCATCGGGTGTGCTCTAGCCCTGAAATTTTGTGGAGGGGCTAGGACACACTTGATCTCCAAAACCCAGAAAGGGATTTGAGAAATTTCAGTTGGTGTTCAAGTTATTCAACTAATTAATTAGTTTAATGGATTTCCTAAATCCAAACTTAGGAAAATAAAATAATTAAGGTGAATTAATTAGCACATGTGCTGAAATTGTCTTAAGTCACATGGATCAAGCAGTCTTTTAATCTGAGTCATTGATGAATGATTTAATCTCGTTCGTTGAAGGGTTCAACAAAAAGTATAAGACAAAGGCTTGAGGGTCAGTTGGAGGAGACACACAGTTGCAGAGTTGAGGAATAGATCTGGAATTCTAGGGCGGGTTTGTTAAGAATTTCCGGAGGAATTTCCTGCAGCGAGTAGTATTGGCCAAGGTAATGATTTGATTCTAGGGCCAAGAGTCAATGAGAGGCAGAGGAGCAGCAACAAGGACAGCGCAGAGACGCAGAGCAACAGTTACGCAGGTGTTGCGCAGCCGCTACGTAGGAGAGCGCAAAGGCTCCAAAGGGTTTCAGATTTACGCAATAGGGCTTCTAGGCCAGCGTAAGGCCTGTGTCACACTTAAGGAGTTACGCAGTCCCTCTCTAGGCAACACAGTGGCATTCTGAGGCTAGCAGGGCTAACGCTAGGGCTTCAAGGGTAGCGCTGAGGGTTTCTAGGGCCAAATCCGAGCTAAGTTCTATCAATCCCGTTTGAGGGTGTGGATCAGCCAAATATTTGGCACTAGAACTTCAGGTTAGCTAGAGATTTGATTTCTTTTATTCTCTGTCGAGTTTTCTAGATCTGGAACCCAGATTTATTGTACTCACTACTACTTAATAATAAACCCTCATATCTGGTGCACCGATTTTCCCGCATTGGGTTTTTCCGGGGACTTACGTAAATGATCTGCATGTGTAGGTTATAGTTGTGTTTATTTTCGGTATTTTCTAAATCTAATTTCTAAAAATAACTTGTATTAATTAAATCAAGTAGCAGAAACAAACCAATACACTGCAGTAGAATTTTCACAGAGATGACTCGCTTGACCTCCCTGAATCTCTTCCAACCACTAACACCTTAATCGACCTCCTCTCCAGTCAAATCGAACTGCTATATGAAAGCCTTCTACACAAGCCCTGCACAGCCTCACTAAGAAATAATGCGGCCCCCCTGTTGCTGACTCTCTAGCACTGAAAAATCACCAGAAATCACTTTTGTTGCTCCCTCAACCACTGATGCTTTGGCTCTAAGTCTCTATCGTTGAATCTTTGCAACTAGATAGGTCGATCTGCCCAAGGAACTCATTCTCCCTCTCACTTGATGTGTCCATCTTCATCCCCATCGACCTGCTCTTATTATCTCTAGTTGGATCACCAACGGCCAAGATTAGATCTCCATCAACAGCTAAAATCATCTCAAACTCAATCTGTGTGAGTTTCTAGAGCATTCTCACCTTTCCTAAATTAATTACTATTAATCAACCAGTTTTCCTAAGTTAGACATAGGAAAAATTTAAATGATGGTTAATTAGTTTAATTAAGGCATTTCGCAAGCTTATCTCGCGAAACCTCTTTTGGGTGTTGAAGATCTCATGTTCTTAGCCTCTCTAACACAAATCGAGACTAGAACAAAAACTAACACAAAACACCTTCTTACCAAAAGTTCAATTCAAGAATAACTTATAGCTTTGGTAAGAATATTAAAACTTTGCTCATTTAAGCCATTCGCATGTTGTTTATCTTCAATTTTGAGTAAATCACCTTGTTGGTCTTCATTATTTCCATGCATTGTTTACATTTCCAAATCAGTGAAACAGTAGACAATTAAAACATCTTTTCACGCAAATCTCCATTCAAAGCACTAGTCAATCATTTGTCGGGTGAAATTGTCTTATAGAGGGAATCCTCCCATAGCCATTCAAGTAGGAGTTGTGCTAAAAGAGTGGGGGACCATGCCAAAAAGATAATGGGCACTCATCCTAGACTACTATGTGATTCCTCTTAGCAACTTGCAAGGACCTTGGCAAAGCCTGCTAGTTGGGTGGTAACACCACTCAAACTTTCTGCTAAAGGGGAACTCCTAACCTCAGAGGGAGAGCCAGGAGTCAACGCTTAGGAAAGCAACCCACTTTCACCTTGGTGATCATGCCCAACTCCTTATATTGAGGAAAGAAATGTTCTAGTCAAGGGAAGAAACCATATTATGTTAGTTTTTGTAGCATCGATGTGTTCAAGCCATGAAATTTGGTGGAGATGCTAGAATACATGAGATCTCCAAAACCCATAAATCATTTCTGGAAATTCCACCTGGAAGTGTCTCAATTAGATTATTAACCGTTTTTTTTTATATTTCGAGTCTAAACTTGGGGAATATGGTTAATTAATCAATATTAATTGAGATAATGTGAGAATAGTCTAGAAACTCAGACGGATCGATCCAGAGATGATCCTCGCCATCAATTATATTTTAATCTTGGTCATTGGTGCTCCAACAGAGGATTATAAGAGGTCAATGTGATGATGGGGAGATCACTTCAGCAATTTGATTTCTTGGCAGATCGATTTCCAGAGTAGCAGTAGTCAGTTGCAAAAGAGAGCAAAAGATCAAAGCAGTGAGTGAAGGGCAAAGACAATGATCCGGAAGAAGTTTTCCAGATCCAGAGAGGCAACAGCAAGAGGGCTGAGTTATCCCAGTGAGGCAGTGCAGAGCTCTGCGCAGTAGCTTTAGAATGGTAGCTCGATTTGCAGCAGAGAAAATCAATCTCATTTCTAGAGGTTGGGTAGAGGGTCTAGTAGGCCGGAGAGACGATTTTCAGCGGTCGAAGGTTGAACAACTTCATCATAGGTTGGTTGGAGGCTTGACGTCAGAGTGATTGTGTAGTCCAGCGCAGAGTGTGTCGCAGTAGCTTCAGGAGGCCGAATTTTTTGTAGGCAAGTTGTGTTGGGATTACTTGTAGAGGAAGGGTAAATTACTAAATTCCCTTCAATAATTTTGCCCAAATTTTCTTGTTGTAGATTGAAATTTTCTTGTTGTGGATTGCCAGTTTTGGGCATCCAAATTCTACCCAGAATTTCACTATTGCATAATAATACAAATCCTCATTGTTGCATTGGTTTTCCCGCATTGGATTTTTCCGGGGACGTCTGTCCAAAAATAATTGTGTTATATTTTATGTGCACTATCATTTCCCAACTTTCAGTGTTTTATTCTTCTGCAATTTTATTTGTGTAGATTGGAGGGTGATTTATTCAGTATTTGTCTAGCAAACAGCAAATAAATTGTTAAATTAAATTAACAATTAGGAGAATAATTTCCTGTTGCTGCAATTGTTAAATTAAATTAAGAATTAGGAGAATAATTTCCTGTTGCTACAATTGTTAAATTAAATTAACAATTAGGAGAATAATTTCTTGTTGCTGCAATAGGATCTCGGCTTCGAATTTTCACATGGCATTAGAGCGCAGTTGATCAGCCGAAGAGCAGCAAGCCAAAATTCCCAGGGGTAGCACAGTCTTTTGCCAGGAGACCAAGCTATTTGAGGAAACTCGATTTTTCAGAGCAAAAAAATTCAATTTTCCAGGTCGAGTGATTCCAAAGGCAAAGGGAGCAACTCAATTTTTTCGTTGAACATATCTCTAGCTAGATGCAGAGGGTTTTGCAGCAGATTGCTAGAGCAAAGCCAATGTCGGGTGGAAGAGAGAAGAGCACACACAGAGGGAAAATTTCTCTCAAGAAACTTCTAGCCTCAAGAAATTCGATATTTCCTTGCAGATCGGCAGTAGTTGTGAGCAGATCTTCTCACTTCGGAAGGGAGTGCAACTCTGCGAGTAGCAGAGAAGCAATTGAGCAGAAGGAAAGAGGGGGTTTTCGACTTGATCAGAGATGGCCATTGCATGGCTTCGCGATCAGGATAGGTTGGATGGATCATCCAACTACATCATCTGAAAGGCTAGGATGTCCTTCCTTCTAGATGAATTTGGCCTGAAGCCCTACATTAATAATGTAGTGGCAGTTCCGCAAGATGCAGATCAGCTCAAGGAATACAGAAACGAGATGGCACAGGCGAAGCGGTTGATCCTAGATGGAGTCCGAGATCATATAGTCTCACATATAGCAGCCAAGGGAACGGCTAAAGAAATGTGGGATGCTCTCGCCACGTTATATCAGAGTATTTTTTAGCAGCAGAGGATGTACCTAAAGGAGAAGTTGAGGCCCATCTAGATGCACAAAGGGGAAGGCATAGTCCCCTACATTACCAGGATTCAGGTGGTCTGAGATCAACTAGCAGTTGTTGGGGTAGCGCCTCCACCTTCAGATCTAGTACGATTAGTTCTCAACAGTGTCTGAGAGGAGTGGCATGTATTCGCCCAAAGTATCTTGGGCATAGATACCTTGCCAAGGTGGGACAGGGTGTGGATTGATTTGCAGCAGGAGTAGTTGAGACGAGCTCTGCTAAAGAGCTCCATCAGTGGCAGCAGCAGCGGATCGAAGACAATAAAGGAGGAGAATGTGGCCTTTGCATTTAAAAGTCCCAGTCAGGGACAAGGGGAGCAAAGGAAGAAGGACCTGTCGAAGGTCAGGATTGCTTGTGGAGGAAGGGTAAATTCCCTTCAATAATTTTGCCTAGATTTTCTTGCTATGAATTGCCAGTTTCAGGCATCCAGATTGTACTCACAATTTCATTGTTGCATAATAATAAAAACCCTCACTGTTGGACCGGTTTTCCTGCATTGGGTTTTTCCGGTGATATTTGTCCAAAAATAATTGTGTTATGTGTGCTAGCATTTCTCAGCGTCCAACAATTTATTCTTCTGTTGTTTTATTTATGTAGATTGCAGTGTGATTTATTCAATATTTGTCGTAGCAAACAACAAATAAAATGTTAAATTAAATTAACAATTAGGAGAATAATTTCCAGCCACTGTAATAGGATTCTGGTTTGGAATTTTCACATATTAGTCAACCAAGCTAATCAACGTATGAGGATGAGTGTGTTCTTAGCTTGAATTGGCAAACAGATCAAGTGATTAATAGCCAACTTTCTTTAGGACGTGAAAAAATATTTAAGTGAGCAATGTTTTTATCAAACCACTTATTAGATTTAGGCATGCTTCAAATGATACGTAAATGATAAAATGTGCTTGTGTTATGCCGAATATGACTTTCAATAAATGTGGCAAAGAGTAAATCCAATTTTGTTTATGCTTACATCAACCATGTAACATCAAAAAGTCACAAGGGTAAATGTAACCAATGGCTCAATGTGAAACCAAAAGACCATTAACCCAATGATGCTTATGTTTGCAAGAGCGTGTAGATTTCAGATTTAGACTTCAAACATGAATGGTGTAAAGAGCTGAAGCATGAGTCTCATCATTCATTTATCATCATTATATCTGTATTTTCCATTTGCTCCCGAGTTAGAATTTGTACCTATTTGAACTTTTGTTTAAGTAAAACCGATCTAATAAGACATTGAAATGGTATAAATTGAAATTTCAGCTTGCATAATTAACCTATATGTAGAAGAATACCTGAAAATCAGCACAAACTTACGAATCCTGAAGCGGCTGAAGATTTGCTGGTGATGTCGTGAACAGAACAGATTACTGGGGCAATCGAATCCTCCCAGCCAAATCCGGGACTAATCCCAGACCCAGAGGGTGTCCCCTCTGTCCCCCGTGCCCAGATTTCCAAGAACAAGAGACTCCTTCCCAAACACTGCAAGCCGGCATTTCCTTCCTTCTCCTTTCAGCAGAAACCATTTCTTCTCCTCCAAGAAAACATCCCCCCTTCTCCTCCATACCACCTCCTTTAAATAATCTCCTTCCACCGCCTCTAACTTCCCGAAGTCTTATCCTCATTAATGATGATATTTTTATGTATTTATGGTGGTATACTTTTCATTATGTTTGGATATGAATATAATGTAAACAATCTTTCTCCACCGCCTCAACTTCCCGAGGCTTTACCCAACCTTAAGTTTATATTAAATGTTGTTATGGTGGGTGATCCCCATTAATGTGCTTACGTATACATATTTATAAAGGTGGGATTTTATTTAAGTACCTTTAATATAAATCTTTAATATCGCATACTCATTATAACTTAAAGATTCATTAACTTAAGGATTTTAACTTTATTACTTCATTTCTTTTATTACCTTGTTTCATAAAATTTTATACTTAGTTGAATTTGATATAAAGTCTGAAATCTTAATATTAAGTTCCCAATCTATGAATTCTTGATATTAGTAGGTAGGTGTACTAGTGCGATGTGGACGGTATAGGCAGGTGTAGCTATCAAATGCCTATATCGTTCACACGCTAATATTGTTTTGGGTATAACAGGGGAATGGGTCGTTACATACTTCCTCCCTTCAGAAAACTTCGTCCCGAAGTTTATGGTTTTATATACTCAGATTAATATTGTGTTTTTAGAGATTAGGGTGATTGTAGAATGCCTGTATTTTAAGATTGAATTTTCATTTTAAATAAGTATGTATTGGTAATTTAATTGTTACTTCCCATCTTCACCGAGTCTCCAAACTATTCTAAAATCATCCGATCCTTCCTAATCTCTTCCACTTCCATCCTATCCGTCCTCTACAGGAATATGCCATGGCATCAGTTTTACTGATCCATTCATAGACCTCAATGATGTCAGAGTCGATTACGTCGACCTGACATGCTTGTAGGCATCCGGCAGTCATCATCACACGTCTAGGGGAGCGTGACTCGCACAGTCCTCCCATGACTCCAGGTATTGGAGGGTAAACGTGGGCAACACTTCCACTCCTCCCAGCAGGACCAGGGTCAACACCCTATCGTGGGATCTCATGGAGTCTCAATTGTTCTTGGAAATCTGTCATCACGTAGATTGTTCCAGTAATCTGTTTTTCTGCATGATACTCACTGGTACATAATCTGCAATGTAAACACTCGAACACATATTACAACATATGCATCTTATATTGCTCATAACCAATTGTTACCCATATAACAACTTCTACACATTCAAAATACTTTGATACGTATGATATCAATCCTAGAATTTATAAAAAGAAAATTTGTTCACATAGGTATCAATATGTTCAATAAAATTTCTCATTTCAGATGCTGCTTCGGTTTAGTCTATTCATGTTCTATTTATGACGCACTGCTTTAACCATTTTCACTCTATATACCCCTATTTTTACTTTTCATATTCACAATGTAGTTACACTTTTATTCCCTTTCCTTGAATCATACTTGAAATGCAATGAAATAATTCGATAGATATTTTCATCTATAATGTCTAATCTATAATTTCACATTCTTGCAATGTTAATTTAAATGCCATATTGCATACTGGTGTCCATGCCCTAGTAAATTGAAATAAACAACATATATCCTGTATCACTAAATTGAAGTAGCATTCTATCTTTATGGGTATCCATGTATCAGGGGGTAAAATTCATTCTTACGAGATCATTCAAAATAAATTTTATAAATTCATGGATAAGCTATGACCACTCTTTATACATGACCAGTAAGCTGTGTGATTATGATTACAAAGCGGTAAGTTGGGCTGGTATGTGATTATGTCATACTCTTCATAGCTAATAAAATCAATGGGAATCAGTGAAGATAGTGATATGTTAATGAAGAACATTGAACCTTTACCCTTGACTCTATATTAGTACAACACTACCTTGTTTATTATGTAACATGGTGAGAGATGAACCTCTATACTAAAAGAGCTTTTATTACCATTACAACAGGTTAACCAGTGTGAATCCATTGAATAGTATAGCTTATATAATACTGACCTTACGAACATGTAGACTACTAGAATCTTATAGCAAGGCCGAGTATCACTATGTGAAATAGGTGAAGCAAGAAGGTCTCTTTTATATACGAGTAGATGCTATATCAGATAGGATTCAACCTTTATCAAGCCTATGAATGCCATTACTTCTATCCTTATTCCTACTTAACTAGTGAATGGTACCGGTTTATTACGGAATCACTTAGAGCACTTGAAACCCTGCTTTTATATGTGAGCTCTAGTCCAAATAGCTATGGTATTACACTCAGTAAGCTATGAAGATCATATGGTTCACTGTCACTCATATATTGCACTTACTCTAATTATGGTTATACACTCCTTGTTATTACCAAATATACATGTTACTTTAAGCTTATTGATCACTATTTATTATGGATTCTTATTAATTATAACTATTGTTATAATCACAACTGTAATCATTGCATAGAATAGTTCATTTTCATCAAGTAGAGTTGATATCAACACCTCTTAGGCCTGATCTCTGCACCATTCATCCTTGCACCTAAAACAGATAACTTTTGTACAGAATTGATAGACTTTCTGTTAATGTTTGGATTTTTGAGTAGTTCTACAATACCCAGCACGACTATCATAAAATTTCTCTCTAAATGATAATGCCTAAAAGAGATAGCCACTACAAACAGTTACTCAAAAGCTGATCGATGTTCAGGTTCATGATAAAGCTACAAAATTGCTGAATATTTCTTCTTTTGTTCTCCTCTTGTCTGAGCTTGATCATTGAGTGCTTTATCATGATAAATGCACTCATAGATTTTCTTTCCTGTGTCCTAGTATGTCTCTCTGCAACATTCAAAATGGAAAATAGTTTTGTTAATTCTCTTAATTGATGAATCCCATTGTCAAACTTAAAATTAGCTTTATATCGCTCCTTATCGAGTTTCATAACCTTATTTATTATTAATTTTGAGTTTCCTTCCTAAATTCACTGCTATATGTTGATTTAATGCCATCTTAAGCTCTTCCTTTGCTGCAATTGCCTTGCCAAAGTAGCAGCGTCTCATATACGTAGTGTATAAAGAGAAATTGTATCTCTTTCTCTTCCTGAGAAATAAGAACCTGTAATAAGCCTACATTTTAATATCTTAATATTAATTATACGGCATTCTTAATCTTTTCTCCTAGGTGATTAAGGTACCCAGGGATCCGTATTACTTGCAGGTCTTTACTCTTAACTTTAGTTTCCTTCAATTTTTATATTTTAACCTTGCATTTGAGACAACTGCGATTTCTGGATGGTTTGATTAGCTTTACTGTCAGCCTAAACACACCTTCCCTCCCGAGGCATTAAAGGAAATTGTCCCTGTTATATTACAAGTTAGTGTGGCTGCTTCGAAGTGACTTCAAATGGGCAGATATCATAGTGAGTATATCAACTCCAATAGATTACCAACTTCAAATAGAGCATACCATAGCTTCAATCTGCTAAATATATTTGTTAAATTAAAGGAAGCATCTTCAGTGAGGAAATCTTTGAAAATCCTGGCTGCCTCCAATCCCAACTCCTGGGCACTTAGATCATCTTTAGTCACGAGATTCTTTGCTTTGTTTGTAAATGAAAAAATGGAAGCGGTTTTATAGCGTCTTTTGGAGGCACTATTTCCTTCACTCTGCTAACAACATGCCCGCAAAACTGCCCACAACTAATACATAGTATGTACAATGAGTGAAAGCTGGAAACTTAAACATGAAGCTCGGAACGTTTTTCATATCCAACAGAAATAGATTTATTATCGATTGGGAGTACAGATTAATATGTAATAATTACATGGAGATAATATATTGGCAAATAATAATAAGAGCGATCATCCAACTCCTCTTCCATGATTACACGCTGACAGGATTACATGGCCCAGGACCCACCCTGTTAGTGCCAATTCTCAAATACATCACCCATCAGTTGACAGTCCCCGTCATCTCACTCACTAAAATGTCATCACCATGTCAACAATATCAAAAAAAATATGAACAACTCTTTTCCTTTTATTTCCTATCCTATAATCTATTATTGGGCCAACAACTCATTTGTGGTGTTATTTCTTCATACTCCTTGCCTATTTATAGGTATCAACTCATATATTTCAGATATACGACTCTCTCACCTTTTGTCAGTCTACATTTTCTGCTAATTCATGTGTAACTTCTGCTAGGAGTTAATGAGTGAACCTACGGACAAATTAAGGATCCTTAGGGAGAAGATGAAACATAGAGGAGTTTTGTAATGGGGAAATTAACTTTATTGGACGAAGATGAACGCAAATGCCTACACAGAAGGACATATCTCCAAGTTAACATACATAAAGGGAACAGATAGTTCTTACAGGAGGAACACTTACACAATAAATGGTGCATCTGAACTTAAACAGTCATCCTATGAGCTACATGAACTTTCCAAGCCTGTAATAAAACTGCCTACAAAATTAAGTATCCATCAATTATCTACTCTTGCAGTAATTTACACGTACTGTTATCCAAGACTAAGTTCAAAAGTATTACATCAATTCAAACCGGCAATCATGTTATGTATTTACTATTATGTAGAAGTAGCTTGGTCTGGACTCTGAAGTGTAAAAGTAGCATTAGCATTCTAGCATCAAGATTCTGCGAAAACACCAACTTTCTCCATAATTTTAAAACACATTGCCTCACATCAGTTGTGGAGTCTTAGTCTGTTGAGAATGGTCTATTGTATATCAGTGAGGTGTTATTTCCCTCTTGTTATACCCAGGAAATGTTTTCCTGAAGACATCCATAATAATGGTCCAGAAATTCTTTGAAAGCAAAACATAGTCACAAGGCATTTACAGAGTATATAGTTTTGTTCAAAAGAGCCCTCAAAGTGATGCCCTGTTTTTCATGTCACGCTCAGTGAAAACAACATTTTATCTACACTCTATACATGAAATAAATCCCCATAGGTTACAAACCTAATGCGTATGCCCTAAATAGTAAACACCTAGGGAACCAAAACTGTTCACTTTGTGGATTCTGAGGATAATAAATCAGCTAATAGAGCAAGCATGGACTCGGTCTTCTTTCTGTCTTCAAGGATAAACTACTGTATTTCAATTATGCATAGCGTTTCAACGGTTTATCACCACCCGCATGCAAATATAAAATTTGAGCATGGTTATTTGATCAAATACAAACACAAAAGAACCGTCTCTGCCCGCCGGGAGACATAATAAAACAAAAGCTTAATTCAAAAGCATGAACAGAAATGTGAACTTTGAAGCTAGAATTTATTTGAAAGTTTCAGAATGATCGAGTATGTTTAGCTGGGCAGGGCGTCTTACCGATAGTTATGGCGCAGACCTTTCAGTGTTTTTAACGGTATAACCCGAGCTTCCCTAACTTAAGTATCAGGTTTAACTGGAATGGTCTAAATTTCTTTGTAATTATATTTTCTGAAATGGAACAGATGGAATTCGGAATTTAGGAAGATGAACCAAATAATATGGATTTCCGGTTCTTCTCCGCTAATTCCTGAACCTTCCAGGGCCACAGTGTCATGATGGAAGTTTCGGCCATAGAAAAGAATGCTGAAAGAGCCAAGAGAACAGATATAAGCAATCCTTGATCTCTAAAAACACTTAAAACCTGCAAAATTTTAGGCCAGAGGTGCCCCCACAGAGCCCTCACTTTCACTAACAGCTGTGGTGCCAATGCTGGAGCATTTTCTACTGCATAAGCTGCTCTGCATCTCCACACCAACGAAGCACAAGAAATTGACACCAAGACTGCAAGCGCCCACTTGGAAATTCGGGCGGTCTCGTTACTAATTCAGCCATTGAATCAGAACATGTCCGAACCTCAACTGGCCTTACAGGGTTCTCTCTGCTTCTGGCGAAGCCTACAAAGCAAGAGGCAAACTGTCCTCGGCCCTCTGTCTGTCATTCTTTTTTCAGTTTTGCTTGAAACACCTTTGTGGTGGGAGAGTGCGGCGATTTTCCCTTAGATTAATGCCATAGTTGCGTTGACGAGATTCGGAGCCGAGTCTATTGCTTAGACGACTATAATCGTAGTTTATATGATAATTTTGCTGGAAGAAGTTTCTCCAAATTCCGGAGGGATTACCGACACTGACAAAGTAGGTATCTAGGGAAAAAAATTGAAGGTGCAAAATGCATTGCAACCTTGACTGACAAAATACGAGCATTACAATCAAGTTTCCATAGACAACAGCAGATAGCAGGACACGCCGTGCCAGCTTATGTATTGGGTCATCAATAAGAATAAGATCTTGCCCATGTGCATCAGTCCACTGTACTTTTCGCCTTTCGTTAGAATTAGTTTACGAGCCAGTCGACCCTTTCGCAGGGATTTAGCCCTCACCCATCGGTGGATAAGGGGGGTCGAGATACCAAAGCCGAATTTAATAAATTTAAGATTTAAGTTGAGTTGAGGTTTGGCAAACTTTTATATGCCCGGTTTCGGACCCTTTGTATTTAGCGTAAATAATGTATATGCGTGGCGCAATGGTAGCGCGTCTGATTCCAAATCCGAAGGTAGCGTATTGTTATCGGTGACGTCGGGTTCAGTTAACGTTTGCCAATCTTATATATATAGATACATGCCGTCCCACCATGATATTAAATTGTTAAACACTACCATATATACATATATATTTCTAACGAAATGATATGCATCGATTAAACCCACGACTGTAGAAACTTTGGTTTAATACCGTTTTTCGTATGACACACACCCCTGGCCTGACCACGACACCTCAGCGAATGATAGCCCGGTGCCAAGGTTTCCCTTACGCACGAGTCCGGCTGAGCGGCGTCGGTGTAGTCGGTTATCAGTTTTACGATGGTTTCAACATCTGTATCCACATTGGTATCGTGTCACACTTTATATGCTCCGGTCGGTTCCCTTTTAAATAGTCGTGAAAACTGTTGCATTGTCTGACATTGCTGTTCTTCAGAGGCTTCTCAAACCTCTCCATAACCTTCATGATGCATCTTCCCTTTGTGGATATATGGAAGCCTTCTACACACTACGCAAGTCTATTGCTTCAACGATAAATACGCTGGCAGATTCTTTTTATTCTTTCCCTTCACCACCACGAATTTTGCTTTGTGCTCGTCTGATTGAAGGTGCATCCAATATGATGCTTCCATTTATTCCAGCAGAAGGAGTCAGACATATGTTCTTTCCGAACACTGTCCCTGTATATTAGAGACCGGCAACTGTGCATTGCATCAAGGGAGAGAGTCACCGTCAATGATTATCAGGAGACCATTTTCCTCATCGATGAGCGAAGTTGTAGCTGTGTCATTCGCTTTGATTTGTGAGTAGGTAGTTAATCTGTTATGTTCCTGGTGATTTCAATCCTATTGGCAACTGTATACTGTGCACATTCTGGACGAGAGGTTAATGCTGTTCATGGTGATTCTGATGAGGCGATGAATATGATACAGGTATTGTCATATTAGTTTATATTATCAATGTCAAGTCTTGATAGTATCATATTTTTCCATGTATCTTGTTTATGGATAGTTGTCAAAGTTAGATATAGGCTAGCTTTACTTTTTTGCAATTTCAGTTTCTTTCCACTCCAGAACAGAAAGACAGTATACTTGGTTCCTTAGTCATTTTTGGTTTCTTCATAGCCTTTTCACAAAGGGATAGCATATTTAGTTTTTAATATGCACATTGTCCGTGTGATGCCAATGAGTTCCCAACATTGTGCAAAAGATATTTTATGACACATTTATAATATAAATCACACACAAGAAATTTCATGTCACTTTGCAAGGTAGATGAATTACTTCAGCATGACTCTTGCCAAGATGAATGAGAAGATAATGCATTGCATTATGAAGGACAGAGCTAGTCACATACATTGCAAGAGAATTGGTGGAATTCAGCTTGGGCCAAAACGAATGTCAGTATCTTGTACTTGTGTTCTATGCTGCAGTGCTCATGCAGTTTATGGATTGAAAAGCAACTCTCTATAATGATTTAGTACCATAAAGAATTGAATAAACTGTTAATTTTTAGTTGTTATGTTCGAATGTATGTTGTAACTTGTCACATATTTTTTTTCATATGTGAAGTGCAACAATCCTCACAAATGCACTTCACTTTCTGAGCCCAGGGCATTTTGTTTGTCTAGAATGACTAGCTCGTGGACAATTACCTTGCCAATAAATTTGGTATGGGGAGTCAGAAGTTAGAGGCCATTGTCATTGCATAGGTTTCTATAGAATCCTTAATACGCTCATATATGTGATGTCAATCCCATACCAGAGGTGAGAAAGCTCTATGTTGCATGCTGTGTTGTGTGATGAGATTTAATTGTGTTACTAGGATTCCCTTCAGCTAGGTGCTTATTCCAGATTTATGTCGGACTGCATTCATTTTCAAGATTATTCCTATCATTTCTAATATTTTAGTATATCTATAACTTTATTATGAAGTAGTTCGAGATTTTCAAAATTTCTGAAGAAACTTGTACCTTATGCTTAGGAAGGCCATTTCTGGTTTTGTCTAGAACTGCAGTCATAGTTAGGGCTTCATTTTTTTCTTGCCATTCGAGTAATAAATATGTAAAGGTGAGAAATCAGTGGATTGAGAAGAATTCGCCACAGTTATGCAATTTTGCCCAGAAAGTCTCAACAAGCCACCAAATTGGAAAGGAAAATTTACAGTGATGACTCAAAAGAAATGCACAAGCGTATCTAGGATGCCAGGCAGGAATTTCACGAGCTACAACAAGATGATATGCTATTTGGAAAAGCATCCAAATGCTATATTTAGAGTGACTTGCCACAGAGATAGTATCTTGTTACCTGTGTCAGATAATTTAGCTAAATACAGTTTTTCTAGCTATGTTTGTATGCAGGACATGAGCGGATAATGTGTTGCAGGACTATCTATATGTTGGTAATAATGAATAACTAAGAGTTGATGACAGAGGAGTATGGACAGGATCTTGATACAACTTGAAGCAAGTGTGCAGATCAACTGAAGTCATGCATGCTTTGTAGGACTGACAGTACATTGATGCAGATTTTGAGCAAGAGAGATTTGATTTTGTATGTGTAGGTAACTTTGTGAATTGAATTGGTGCTGAGCAAGCTGAACAGAAATGTGTTATTGTAAATTCTGGGTTGTTCGTAGTAGTGATTTTACTGTTTTAATGAATATAAACCAGAATGACAGTACCCTTTAAAATGAATGTTGAAGCATATTGCTCTTTCTGAATGGCTTATAACACAGTTCGCTTATAATACAGTTGCTAAATTTAAGCTCAAAATCTGTTTACCTTCCATAACACCATCTTACTAATAAGTCCAAAAGTTTGAACAGGCTCTGATCTGCATTAACGTTTTTAAATTTTGGGAACAGCCAGAGACTGATTTACACAAGCAGCAGCTTTATAAATGAATTCTTAATGGGCCTATAAGGTCGTAAGAGGGTTTGAAACTGACCTCTGATACCAAATGTAATAACCCTGCTCCCAGAGTTCTAGAATTTGTACCTATTTGAACTTTTGTTTAAGTAAAACCGATCTAATAAGACATTGAAATGGTATAAATTGAAATTTTAGCTTGCATAATTAACCTATATGTAGAAGAATACCTGAAAATCAGCACAACTTACGAATCCTGAAGCGGCTGAAGATTTGCTGGTGATGTCGTGAACAGAACAGATTACTGGGGCAATCGAATCCTCCCAGCCAAATCCGAGACTAATCCCAGACCCAGAGGGTGTCCCCTCTGTCCCCCGTGCCCAGATTTCCAAGAACAAGAGACTCCTTACCAAACACTGCAAGCCAGCATTTCCTTCCTTCTCCTTTCAGCAGAAACCATTTCTCCTCCTCCAAGAAAACATTCCCCCCCCCTTCTCCTCCATACCACCTCCATTAAATAATCTCCTTCCACCGCCTCTAACTTCCCGAAGTCTTATCCTTATTAATGATGATATTTTTATGTATTTATGGTGGTATACTTTTCATTATGTTTGGATATGAATATAATCTAAACAATCTTCCTCCACCGCCTCAAACTTCCCGAGGCCTTACCCAACCTTAAGTTTACATTAAATGTTGTTATGGTGGGTGATCCCCATTAATGTGTTTACGTATACATATTTATAAAGGTGGGATTTTATTTAAGTACCTTTAATATAAATCTTTAATATCGCATACTCATTTTAACTTAAAGATTCATTAACTTAAGGATTTTAACTTTATTACTTCATTTCTTTTATTACCTTGTTTCATAAAATTTTATACTTAGTTGAATTTGATATAAAGTCTGAAATCTTAATATTAAGTCCCCAATCTTTGTAATCTTGATATTAGGTGGGCGTACTAGTGCGATGTGGACGGTATAGGCAGGTGTAGCTATCAAATGCCTATATCGTTCACACGCTAATATTGTTTTGGGTATAACGGGGGAATGGGTCGTTACAATATCATTCAACCATCAAATTTATCATCATATGCAGTAAACTAAGAGATGTCACGATATATAAAGAGATAAAGAGGTTTTATTAACCATGAAATATAATCTAATTCTAATAGATTCATAGTGCATCCATTAGTGATCTTAGGTGTTAAAATGTGTGTGTAATTTACTTAGGTAGTCAACATTATGATATACGAATCGGGACAACAATGATAGCCATCATTCACATCGAGATCCTATCCAATGATTTCAAAGAAACATGGACCCAATCAAGACTTCATTAAAGCATATTGGAAACCACCATTAACCATCAAATTATGGGCACTATTGGTTTTGTAGCATCGGAAAGTGTTCCAAGTCTCAAAATTTGTAAGGAGGCTTGGACATCAATATTCCAAAGAACCCAGAAACTGTTTGTGGAAATTCCACTTGGTTTATGTTTAATTAAAAAATTAATTATTTTAATGGAGACCCTAAGTCTAAACATAGGGAAATTAAATAATTAATGAGTATTAAATTTCAATAAGACAGAGTGTGAATCTTCTAGAGAACAAAGATCAAGTCAAGTTTTAATCTTAGCCATTGATTAGACTTCTAATCTGGGTAGTTGATTCATCAATGAGAAGAATATAAAAGAAGGCTTGAGGGTCATTTGGAAAGTAAGCCGAGCACACACTCAGTAACCCAAAAGAGATCGATTCTGAAGGAATAGAATTCGATTTCAAAGGGAGAGTTGCAGGGCGGAGTTGCAAAGGCAGAAGGAGAAGAGGGAGTCAGCAGTGACTGAGAACAAGGAGAAAGGGACGCAGACGACCACAGAAGGTAGTGCAGAGCTACAGCGCAGAGTGACGCAGTCCAGCACAGGGATTGCACAGAAAAGCACAGAGAGAGACGCAGAGGGAGACAAAGGGTCTTCTAGGTGTCAAAAAATCTTCGGAATGATTCGGGAATTTTGTCTCAGGTGTTTTCTAAATGAATGTGCTAGTGTATTCCTTGTAAAGAATTCATCTGTTGAAGAATAATATATAAACCCTTATCTGTTGCACCGGTTTTCCCATATTGGGTTTTTCCGGGGACAATTGTCCAAAAATAAGCGTGTACATGTGATTGTTTCTTATGCTTATGTTTCTTATTGTTCCTTTCTTTGCATATACATTAGTGAATGTTGCAATAGTATTTATTTCAAAATTTACTGATAGAATTCTATAAATAACTTATCGGAGTAATAAGTAGGAGAAATAAATCTATCATCGCAACTGTATATTTTTGGATTGAAATTTTCACGAGCACAACATTAAACAATCAATTATAAACGAAAATCCAGTCTAAATAGAGAGTTATCCAAGCACATTTAAGCATTGATTCCATGATTTATAGTACGTGTAACATGAAACCCATGAGCTGTTTTAAATTAGATGTTGTTAACAGTGTATAGTAGCACCAAGGGAAAAGGCATTGAGCTTATAACTATGTCTTAAACTTTGTGTCATCGAGCATGCATCAAAGAATAGATTCTATTAGGATTATTCCTCATCCATATAGCAGCATGAAAGAGTGGGATTAATGCTTAGACACGATCAGATATTTGCACTAAAATTGACCAACCAATGAACCATTGTAGCAGTTAGTTTCTAGCCATGAATGACCCCATTCACATGAGACGTTTAGGCAAATGAATAAGTCATTCCATGTGATACGCCATCAATTTATTAAGTTTGTGTTTTGAGATTACTTAGAATGCAAAATGTTGCTCAAATTCAAGAGACAAGCCAAGCAGTTAGACCTTCTTTCCTAGTGTGTGAATAAAATCAAATTATTCCAAAGCCCTATCCCACAATTGATTATCTTGTACTTTCCAGTATTGAAATTAAGTGATATGAACTCAAAGAAAATTTTGATTAAGCCCATTTGAGCTTATTCCCCATGAGAGTTGTTAGATCCATCAATGAAAATATTCCAATTCAACCAGGATTTCAAATTTATTTGATTAGCTACACATTTATCAAAGAACAAACCTGAAAATTGTTAGTAAATCGGTCACTTGGAGCTCGTGATTTAGCATAAAGCACTCAAATCCTAGATAGATTCAAAGGGTTCCCCACAAGATTCTAGCAATCTAGATCCAAATGAATGACTATGAAACCCCTAGATTGCAAACAAGAAAGGCAAAAAATGAAATGGAATTTGATTTTTTGGCTAATGAGATCAAGCTAGAAGGTCAGTGTCTATCATTGAGCTATGGGATAACTAGATACATTCTTGAGTGTGCTTCTTTTGTCTTAAAGTGTCAATGTCAAAGGCACCAAGAAGGATTTCCTTATAACTATTGACTAAGATAAATTGAAGTTTTCAAACATGGATTGGGGGCATTGTCGCTAAAGAATCCACTCTCAAGTAAAACAAGATGAACTAGGATGATTCTTTTCACAAGTCGTAAGAAACTTTGCATGCCAACAATTGATAACTCCCTTTATTGTGGCTTTTCACCTTTTAATTTGCACAAATTCCTTGTAGAACTGGAAACCACAACACCATCACAATAAATAACGAATTTCCCACAAGGACAGAAGACTATGGCTCTAAAAATTCAAACAATGGCTCCTTATCCTCAACAACAAGCTCCAACATGGAAACATGGATTCTTGCCGATTTGGAAATTATCACTTTATAGTATATACTACGTAGATTCTTGATGATAATCTCCATGAAACTAACAAAATGCTCAATAGCAATCTTTGACCATGACAACTCTTTACATCAATCCAAAAGAGCCTAGTATTACTTAAAAAATCCTATCTATCAAATGCAATTCCCTTGCTTCTGCCTACCAATGTATTATCATAGTTCCTTGGTGTCTTTTGTGATCATCGCAGTCTCTTCACACCTTCACCTCCTTCTTGGCATCTCCTCATTGTGGCTCTAATACCATGTCAATTTTTACACACACACACAAATTTTAGACAAGAAAACACATAAGAATAATAGAGAATGGATTGATTCCATCATCATAAGGCGCCATCCCATTATCACAAGAGGTGCAACATCATTAAGGGGCTCCATGCTCTCTCTGTAAGTGACACACCAAGCTCATGGATACAATCCAAATTTTGCATCCTTGTGTGGCTATTGTAACAATGATTCTAGTATGTTTATAAAGCCATGTAACACACCATGTAAACTTAAGAATTTTCAGCAAAGAGTTTCACTCTAGGGAGTGTTTTTAACCTCAACTAATTATTTGTATTTTTCCTAAACATCAAATAATTAGCGAGATTTTCTCCCAATCATACCCCAAGGCTAGAGTGTCAATGTTATCGGAACCGAACCGGTTATCGAACCGGAAAACCTTGTGGACCGGGAACCGGAACCGGAAAAAAACCGGAAAAAAAACCGGTTTACCAAAAACACTTAAAATATTCATATTTTAAAAAAAAACCAGATATATTCATGTACATCCATATTAATCCAAACCATTTAAACACAAATATGCAAAAGTTTTCATTATATAGGTGCAGATAGCCAAAATAGCACTTAGTGCAAAACATCGCTAAACAAAAAATGTAACAAACATCAAGAAACAGGGTCTAAAAGGCCTTTATAGTCCAAAATAACATGTTAGATCATAGTATTATACTATAGCCTACAATACTACAAGCTACATATGATCAAATCATCAATCATCATCAGAATCCCTAAGTCACCTAATACGGGGATACGGGGATTCGAATAATCGGATACGGGTACGGTGACCCCGGAACAGGATACTTCTGGGATACGATACGTTATATATTATTTTATTAAAAAATATATATATTCTAAAATATATATATATATATATATATATATATATATATATTAAAAATTAGATATTTTTTACACAAATTCATACTTAATTCATTGATTTAAACATAGATTTATCTATCATCTTCGATAGTCAAGGTTTTGTTTGAGTGATGGGTACATTTTTAGTAGGGTCATGATAGAGGAGTTTGACAACCAATGTCACTAACATCAAGGTACATAGAGGGATTGGTGCTCTTGATTAAATACGAGTTCCATACTCTAATACATGACAAAATTCAATGGAAACATTGCAATAACCCAATCCTAAAATCCTGAAAAACTGATAAGTCTGCTAGATTTTGAATGAGATCTAAAATTCTACTTTCTCCATATGAAATCCAATGAGGTCGGAACCACTCTCAAACATCCTGAGTCATTTCATGGTAATGTTAAAAATTTAAGTAAAAAGATGAAAATGAAGATTAAGGAGAATGTCACTTTTACTTTAAGAATTTAACATTACCATGAATAGTGTGAGGGAAATAGAGGGGGTGGGGGTGTTTAAGTAGCTTTAGGGGGGGCTAGGGTAGCGTTATTAACTAGGAAAAATAATAATTTAGAAAAAAAAATTAAGAAAAAAAAATTTTTTTTTAGTGCCCAGGCTTGTGAACCGGTCTGAACCAGACCGGTACGGAACCGGCCGGTTCAGTGACGAAACCGGCCGGTTCAGTACCGAACCGGTCATTTCCGGTTCGGAGGGCCGGTTCGGACCGGTTTTGCCTCCAAACCGGTCGGACCGACCGGTTTTTCAGAACCGGTTCGGTTCTGATAACATTGATTTAAATCCATCTACTCTTTAATCTATTGCACTTTAATGAATAGATCGGCTATAAGAGCTTTAACAATTTGTAAATAATATCCTGTATATTCCCATCTAACGTCCATTTGTATCTATTGTTGTTGGGTTTTCTTGGTTTTCTTTGCAGATTTGAAGAGGGAATTCGACCTTTGGGCTTGGATCTATTTATGCTTATTGTTTGCAGGCTTGATCCCATTGAACTACAAGGAGCAACAATTTTCTGAAGCCCAAATCTGCCTCATAACCTAGGGCAACTAGGGTTTCAAGTGCAACAGAGAAATTTTGAAGGCCATATAGCATTTTGGGAGGTCGTCTAGGGTTTCACGGGCCCATTTACCTCAAAAAAGAATTTTTGCAAGGGTTCTTACCCTCATAAATTCTTTTCTACAACTTTTTTTAGGGTTTCGTTTGGGGTTTGGCTAAAATTTGTTTCAAATCTGACTCCTTGGGCTAGCCGTGAGCTTGAGGGTCAATCATTGGCATCTTGGAAGGGTTTCGACATCATTTTGTGGTTTTAATAAATTTTCTGCCTCTTTTCCTTAGGTTGCAAGCCCTTAGGGCTTTGAATTTTCATTTTATTTTATTTGCTAACCCTTGTTTATCTTGCAGAGATTTTGTTGAGAAATCTAGGGGTAGCTAGATTAGGTGATTTCTCCTACTTTGATAACTGCTTGTGATGTATTTTTACTTAACTTGATTGGCTTTTTCTTTCGCTTGATTGTTATTATGTTCTTATCATCAAACAACTATCAATCTTTGAAGATCAAATAGACAAGAGGACACAAAATGTAGGTTACAACCCAAGGCCAAAACCTCTCCTCTTCAGAGGAAAACCCACAAGAATTCTTCTCTTCTTATAGAACTTCAAATGATGAATTCCAAGACCTAATAACCCTTATCAAAGTCCCCTCCAAGACCAAGTCAAACTTCTCCTTCTGGACAAACTTTTCCAATTACTATGACCTAGCAGCTTCCAGCAATTTCGACCCAGCAACTTTGACCTTCTAGCAACATCCAGCAACTTTTACCTTCCAGCAACTTCGACCTTCCCAATAGTTTACTATGCAACTTCGACTTCCCAACAGTTTCTTCCGCAATTTCAACTTTGTTGTAGCAAATTTTCCCTAATCTTCGCATGTGTGAGAAGAAGATAGAGAAAAAAACCCAAAAACTTTGTCTTCTTCCTTCTAGCCTCTTCTTCTCTTGGATGATGAGTAATGACTAAGTGTCCATAGGAGGTCAAGTTCTCTTCTATATATAGGCTTCTTAGGAGGTCGAATTGTTGCCCATGAAACCGACTTCATCTTCCTAGTAGGCCGACTTGTTTGACAAGGTCTTGGAGGGTCTTTATGACACTTCTGACTTTACAAAAAATTTCTTTACAAGATACAACATGCCCAAAGGGGTCTTACATGTATGAAAATGACTCTTTTGACTTCATAATTCTATGACAAACCTAGAAGCACTGAATGGGTGCTTGAACTATAAATAAATTTATCTTGAACATGAAACCCATACCTCAAGAATGACAATATTAAATTTATTTTCTCTTTAATATCAAATACATAAAATCATGACTACGGAAGATCCGTGAAGGAGAGCCTTAGAAGACATTCTCTCTCCTCCGCACGTGTGAAAGGGCAGCTGTGATTTTTGGATTGTCTAAGGGTTTCTGCCGCCGCAGTGACCTTGGGTCAACTCACATAATTTGACTTCGATTTTTGGGACAAAATCCAAGTTTGGTGGCATGAAAATCGAGAAGTTCTAGGTTGTTTGACTGCAGCATTGACTGCAGACTTTCAACACAGTTTGACCGCAGCGTTTACCAGGTTTGACCGAGAATTTGAGGATTGTTTTGGGTTGATTTTGATTGTTTCTTGAGGCTAAGTTTTACTAGCTTTGACCGAGCTCCATTGGAAGAAATTTTGTTGGTTTGACCAGCATTGACTTTGCTGGCTAAGGCATCCTATTGACTACTGAAAATTGTACTCTTTCTGCCAAATTTGAATAATAATAAGAAGATTTGATCAAAGGGTTTTCACCACATTAGGGATTTTCCCTGGCATCCGCCAAATTATTGTACCCTCTTGTCTCAACTTGTCTTATGGTTATTTATTGTAATATTCCTAATTAGCACCGCTAATTGGAATATTTCATTTTTATATAGTTTTTCCGCCTATAGTTAAATTAATAAATAAAAGTGAGAAAGAGGGGGTCAACTCACTTTAATAAAATAAAGTGCTTCCTAGAAGAGTAACGTTGTAACTTAAAGGAAAGCCTTGGGGGTCCACACTTTACATGAGAGAGGCCTCACGTAGACTCTAGAGGTAACTGCGCAGGCATAGGAGGAACTCAAGGACGCAGTTAGGGTTTGAGGGGAGCTAGCACTATAAAAGGTGGGGGTTTCACTCCATTTGGGATTGTTGATATGATATTGATTGAGAGCTAGACTTCTGTCTACTTCAGCATGCCGGTTGTTTAGTCGGTCTGCAGCACTGTTTAGTGCGAACTGAGTGTCTTCGGTCGGAGATCTCACCCTTGGCTCCAGGGGACTTCGAGTGCCTGCTCGAGCAAGGTATTTCCGTCAGTTTCTGTAGGTGATTTGCAGTGGATTTTTGGGTGGACGTTGCAGAGGAGTTGGCCACTTGAAGTGACCCATAGCCCAGAGGAGAGTGACTAGTCATAGTGAGGACGCAACTTTGTTGAGCAACGGTAAAACAGGTGATTTGTTAAAGATTAAAGGAGCCCAAGAAGCCAACTCGAGGAGATTGCTATTTATCCCAGGTTTTGCAGTGATTCGTGCCTTTTCTCGTCATGTTTTTGAGCTCGTTACCGTTATCGGGAGACAGCTAATCGAGAGGCTTATTTGGTGATTTTCGTGAGGTGAGAGCATTTGCTTCGACGATTTTCGGTTTTGTCCACCACTTTGGAGTCTGGGGCCTAGCCTTCCTTACCACCATCTTGCAGATCACCCCTTAGTTCCGCACATTGGCAGCAGCAGCTTAGCCATGTTTTTCTTTCTCACTTCTACCAGGATTTAATGTTGGCAAATTTTTTTTGTTCTCGAGAGGTTCCAAACTCTGTAGAGCAAGGATAGGTGCACTCATTCTGATTATCTTTGTACCCTATACATGTATTCTCAGACTAATAAAATGGCTTAGCGTTCTGGTATTTTATGTGTATTTGTTCCATATTCTAGTTCCGGCATTTTGTTCTATATAGCTGCTTGTTTTTCAGTGTATTACTGTTTATTTCCCGTTGGGGATATTACATTTATTTATGTTCTATCAACATTTACAGTCAATGTGATTGCTAAACAAGAAATTGAATTAGGCTAATAAGAAAGATTGAAGTAAATTGCTCTAAGCATAGAACATACCATCATTAACTAAAACTAAGAGTTGTGGAGAACCATGGCTCTCTACACACACCCAACATGTCCCAATGTAGCCCTCTGGAGGGTTAGGGCCCTATGTATGGAGACCAAACCCAAAATGGAAACCAAATGCAATCTTGCATAAGATCCAATGTGTCCCCTTGCCTTCTAGTACAACAAGTCATTTAAAGAAATCGAGTTACAGAGCTTACAAACCATGGATTGTTGGTCAATAATTGTCATCGATGTCAATATGAGCACTATTAAAGGTCATGATTAAATGGATGAATACACTTGATGACATGGATTATTGTTGGAGGCCACAATTAGCGCCCTAATGAAGATGCCCTAACCCTTATCCTAGTGCCAATGACCTTATGCATGAAGAATCCTAAAAACCCTAAGGTTTGTACTATAATTCTTGAACAGTCATAAAGAAAAATGTTTTTTAACATCTTGAAGACATCATATTAAAATGGCTCCTTCACTAGCTTGTAGAGGACTCTTTCCTCTTTGCAATGAGCCCTCACTCATCCTCTAACTCCCAGTATTCTAAGAGAAAACAATGTTTCTAAGATAATATATCCTATTCTCTAACCTAGTTTACCTAAGCTCAGTTATACTAGTCGGCGTCACCTCCAAAAGTCATGTCCCTTCATTTCAATTGCAAATATGTATAAATATAAGTCTAATACTTCATTTCACATCCATCATTCGGTGAAGATCAATTCAGAGGATAAGACAAGAAGATAAGTTCACAACTCGTGAACTAAGGAGGTCGAGAAGACAATGGTTGGGTTTATCCTGTGATTGGGATTGCTTGGAACACCCATCGGATCTTTGCACGTATCTCGGATTTGTGTGGACAGTCTTCTGGTGCAACTACAGAACTCAGACCTGTGGCGTATTACTTCAACAATAACCCTCAGCACTGTGTGGACTGTCTTTTGGTGCAACTATAGAACTCAGATATGTTTGGGTTAACACCACCTCGAAACTGTTGATATACCTTCCTGACCTCAAATCAAGAAACCACAGATCTGTTCAAGCTTCGGATACCTTGTGAACTCGGGCCTGTCACCCTTGGGAAAGCTCGGACCATTGCACTTCAGATTTGTATGCTATCTCGGATATGTGGAGATACATCTACACATCAATGAAGGGTCGAAAATCAAACTTGTGAGGGACTCGGAACAATGATCACATACTTGTTTGCAGTCCTGTGGTGAATGGTGAACATTGATAAACAAGAACACAAGAACATTGAGGGTGCTTGGTAAAGAAGCAGTGAAGTTCTTGAACAGTGGTGTATTAGCAATCTTGAAGCATTGTTGGAGCATAATAGAAGAACCCTTTTGTTGACTTGAAGATTAGTCCCTTGAAGACTATTTTGGAGTAGACTTAAAGGAGTTATTGATCATTGGTTCAAGCGTATGGAGATCTGGGCATTGAAGCCTAGAACAGTGAATTTGGAGGCTTGTATTAGCGAAGAGTTTGAAAAAATTGGACAATGGGTATATTGAAAATATGAAGCAATCTTGTGGAGAAGATGGTCAACTATTGAAGTATGTCTTTCATTCACTTTGTTTATTAACTAGTTGAAGGGTTGGAGCCCTAGGGGTTGGAGCCTTGAGAAAGATAGGGCTGGAGCCTTAGAGGTTGGAACCTCATAAAAGCCCAAGTTGGAGTTTGGCAACAGGTTGGAGCCTAGTAGATTGAAGGGTTGGAGCCCTCAACATCATTGTACTCAAATTTTTGTAAAAAAAGGATTGGTGTCCTCACTTGTTCCTAATAAAATTCTTATTATTTATTTTATGATTATTATTGTGAAAAATCTTAACTGGTAAACATACAATTGAAAAGAAATATTGATTCACCCCCCTCTCAGTATTTCCAACATGGACAACAGGTGGGCACTTCATAATGGCATGCCCTTCCATAATGAGCTTTGGCATGTGCTAATGTCTCCAAGCTCCAAAAGGGGTTAACAAAGTACCCTATTAGGCGATTTCTACCTTTAGAGGGGATAGTATGTCCAAGGTACATCCTTCAAATGGTGGTGGCATGTGATAAAGAGATGAATGGAATAAGGAATGAAAGGGGCAACCCTGGGCCACATGTCGGGGTACAAGGGTAGCTAATAAATGGAAGCCCACACTTGGGTATATATAATGTAATGGAGGGAGCAATCGTGGTGCATGAGATACCCCAACCTTAATTTTTCCACCCTTCTTTATATGCCTTTTGTCTTTTATGATTTTTCTTTGAATAATTGCTCGAGGCTCAAAGGATATGAGCATGATGGGTAAGGTATAGCAGTGGATACCACTTTTAAGGTAGGGCGGTTCATTGCCCACCAGGGGTTGGGACAATCATGGGTTCCAAAATAATAAAGGAGGCTCATCTAGGGCCTAGAAGAACCAGGGTGATGGCCATGGATATGGGGTAGAGCTCATGCATTTGGCTTTTTCCCACGTGCTAAATGTGTTTATCCCAGCCATATTTTGCATTTTGTGGCAAATTTTCTTGTTGAATGTGGCCAATTATGCTTTTACTTTTCTTTTTAGTTGCATCAACCTCCGGGGGCTTCGTTTCAAGCTCGAACCAAGGTGTGGGCAAGGGGAAGGGGAGGCTAACCCTATGTGGACCCAAAGGAGAAATGTGGACCCAAGTGGGAAAGATGATGAATGGGGTTGTAATAAGAGGAAAGGGAGTGCTATATGTGGATGAGGGAGTAGGACCATGCAACCAAAATCGAGGTTTCCCATGTAGTACCACTCTAAAACCCAAAGGCCAGTAAAGGAGATCCCACGGGACTAAGATCCAAAGTTAACATCCAAAAGAAGACTAGGGGACAGAAGCACAGACCTAGCCCACTCTTTACGCAAAATCTCCACATTAATCCATGCCCATAAGTGTTCATGAAAAGCAAACTACAAAATTCAATTACCAAATGACAAGGCATGCCTTTAGGTTCAGGAGGGCTCCCTTCAAACATATGAGCATAACAGATGGATGAGGGACCACATGGCTAGCTCAGGTGGTGGAGAAATGGCACAATGAACTAGTTGGTGGCTGTAAGGGGCTGCTAACTGTCGGTTGAGGACCATCTTGGAGAAAATTTTCTCATAAGGATATCACCCACAAAATGGTGGGTTACAGTAGCAACAGCAGAGTTTCGATCGAGTTCCAATGCGCAGAGTCAACAGCCGGGTATTTCCTCATTGAGGTTGCGCAAGGACAGCTTAGAAGCTTTGAAGGGAAGTTCGATTCAACTAAAGAGGAGGTTGATTCAGGTGCCAAAGGCCGAGAAAATTTCCAAAACGAAGCGAGTCATTTCCAAAGGAAGAGTCAAGAACCAGTCAAGCATGACCCGTATAAAACCCGCGGGTCTTCATGGGTTCTATAGTGAGCCAGGTCACTCACATAGAACCCGAGCTCTTTACCCTTACCCGATCAAACTCTTATTAAACTTGGCTACCTGCATAAGACCCGCGGGTTTCTCATAGGACCCGTATCGGACCCCTATAAGACCTGTTGCACCACAAAAGGCAAAAATTTTTGGATTTTTCTCTATTTTTTTTATTTTTCTATTTTTTTTGGAAATGAGGTGGAGGAAAAGGGCTAAAGAAAATGCTTCGTAAGCACCTCTCTCCCTTCCATTTGTCATTCACTTGTCATTTAAGAGTGTGAGTGACTCCCTTCCACAGTGAAGGAGCTCTTGGAAGAGAAAAAGGAGGCTTGGAGGAGGCTAAAGGAGGTTAAAGGAGGCTTCATCAGATCACACCGAGCTTCAGGTAGGCTTCATGATCCTTGTTTAATTGTTTTGCATGTAATTCTTTTTTTTATGTAATCAATTGAAGTTTAATTCTTTTTTCGCTTGCAATTTGCAATTTTTTTTGGCCTTGTGGCTGAGTTTCTCAGCCACACAGGAAACTCAGCCACAAGAACGAAAAAAAATTGTAAATTGGAAAAAAAAAAATTCAAATATAAATTAGATTTTAAAAATTTAATTTTTTTCTTCCAAATTCCGTCACCAAGATACCAAAGAGTTCTAGAAAGTATCGTGATCTGGCATGGGGCATATGGTCAACGAATCATTGTCAATAATGACCACCATGTCAAGTTCAATTATTGCAATGCCACAATGCATGCAGGCATAAACAGGCTAAAATACCACCTCGCTAGAATTCCTGGGAATGGTGTGGGATGTTGTCAAAATTGCACTGATGAATCACTACTGAAATGGCAATTGCTTTGGAAGCCATTAAAGAAGAGACTTCTAAGAGGGCAAGAAGGAAGGATGAGATTGTTGGGATAGGTAGATCTTCATCTCAGAGTGAAACACAAATTCAAAGTCCAGGTATTGGTAACTCTTCTTCAAGTGTTGTGGCAAACATGAGTATAACCTCTTCTTTCTTTAGTCCTCGCACAACTCCAAGATCTAAGGCAACCTTTGATAGTTTTAATGAAAAGAAGAGGAAGGAAGTAGATATGGCAGTGAGGAGGTTTTGGTACCATAACAGTCTTTCATTCAACTATGCAAAGTCATATTTTTATCAGCCCATGGTGGATGCCATTGCAAGTGCTGACCCTAGACACAAAGCCCCATCTTATAATGCACTTAAGGGAAAAGAGCTAGATGAGGAGCTTGAGTGTGTCAAGTTACAATTGGAGAGCATTAAAAGCTCATGGAGAATTACAGGTTGTACAATTATGTCTGATGGGTGGACAAATTAGAGAGGTAGAACAATAATAAATTTTGTTGCAGCTTGCCCTAAGGGAACCATGTTCATAAAGTCCATTGATGCATCTGCAAATGTAAAAGATGCACATTTTATTTTTACATTGTTGGCTGATGTGGTGGAGGAAGTTGGGGTTACAAATGTTGTCCAAGTAATCACGGACAATGCAGTAAAATATGTAGCAGCTGGAAAGTTGCTTTGTGCCAAATATCCCACCATTTTTTGGACCCCATGCGCTGCCCATTGCATAGACTTGATACTAGAGGACATTGGGAAGTTGGAGTGGGTGCAGGATGTTGTGCAAGAATGCAAGCAAATTACAAAGTATATTTATAATCATGCTTCGGTGTTGAACCTTATGAGGGAATTCACACAAAGTGAGCTTAGTCGCCTAGCTGTCACACGGTTTGCTAAAAAATTTCTTTCCCTCCAAAGCCTTTTGTATTAGTACCAAGCTTTGAGAAGAATGTTTTGTAGCAAGCAATGGGTATTTTGGAAAGATAGCACAAAACCAGAAGCATTGTCTATGAATGTAATATTCCCAATTAGCTATAAGCTAGTTGGAATATTAAATTTTGTTTTTTGCTCCTTAGTTAGAAGAATAAAAGGGTATGGAGACCCATAAATCTCCTTAGTAGGAATAAAATCACTGCTAATGTGAATGGAGATAATCTTAATAGCTTGATTAAGCACCTTTGTGCGTGAAAAGGGGTTGGAGCATGTAGGCTGGGTCAACTTTGACCAAATCAACAGCGCTGGTATGGAAGTAGTGGCACTCATTGAGGGACAGCGCAGTTTTGGAGGGAGACTCCATGCATGGAAGTAGTGGCTTTAATGAGTGGGGCCTGTTATCGCTTGCCGCCTACACCTACCTACAGTTAACGAGAAAAGCCTTTAACCCCACAAGGTGTGGTTGGTGGCAAGGAACTCAGAGAAGGGGCTGTCACCTATTCCCGACTCTCTCCGTTTAAGCTATCTCCTAGGTTAGCTATGGAGGGTGGTCCCTAAAGAAAAACTGAGTTAAAGATGTGAGTTTTCTAAGAGAATATTAGAGTGAGATTGGATTACTTTTGAAGATTCATGAACATTTATGAGCAACTTTGAAATAATGACAAACCATTTAACCAGTGCCTTTACAAATAACGTGCTAAAAAGTAAAAGAAATGCTCAAAGAGGTGAGAACACAGTAATCTTGAAATGGAAACAAAAGACTGTTAGCACAAGATATCAGAAATGCTCTCAAGATAAATAGATTTATGAATCAAAGCATGAGAAACTATCTTGCTCATAAGGAAACATTTAGTGTTCTTCTTTTGAAGAATGTAAATTAGATGATAGAAAAACTCAAATGTTAGACCAAGATCACAACATGCAATTAAATTTGCAACACCAAATAAGGGTATTTGCCAATGAAACGAGATATATCAATCATCCATAAGCATAATGATCATTAAAATGACAACATGCAATGAAGTTGCAAAAGTAAGCAAATTTCCAAGTACCATAGAATTAAACTTGTTGCAAAATTTAAGAAATTAAAATGCTTGCATCCAAAGTTCTTCTTGAGATAATATTTGCATGTGAATCTTTAAACCATCAAGATAGCAAAAAAATTGGGAACTTTGCAAGTAAATGTGATGAGATAGTGCTCTTGGTTTATTTTATTAATTAGTTCTAAAGCAAGGTTACAATTGAACTCTAATCCTCAGACCTCACCCTCGCCCAAATATTTGGATCTCACAGTGAGGAGTCCATAGAGGTAGAGGGTTCCTAAAACGTCTATTCAACCAACTTAAGTTGGAGGTAAATTTTAGAGATGCAACTCTAGTATGAAAAGTGAAATGCCTAAATGATATGAAAGTGAGTTTGCAAGTGCTATGTAAAAGATGGAGATGATTCAATTAAATATGCTTCATAGTTAGAACAATAACTCAAGTTGCCATAAATTGAAAGTGTTATGCTTCTTTACTTGTAGTATATTGTGAAACTTATCCAAATGAGAAATAGATCACAAAACATAAGTAAGTGATGGCAAATGAGATTGCAAATTAAGAAATTTAAGGACTATGCGATTTGTGTTACTTCCCAATTAGAATATGCATATGTGATGTGAAAGAAACCGAAAATGTCAAAGCCACTAAATCAATCCATCTACAAATTCTCTCCTTTAAAATGGAGAGATAGGGATGCCAATGGGTAAAACCCAAGATCCCACAACAAAAACAGAAATTTTATTAATTTTACAAGAATGAAATGACCATGAGGCCTTTTCTAAACCAAGGAATGTCTTTACAAATATTGAGACCATAGACTTTTCCTCAATGAGAATTTAAAAAAAAAAAAAAAAAACTCAAAAGTATTCAAACTTTACAAAAGAAGAAGAGAAGCTAAGCCCCTTCAATTCCCACAACCAAAGAAGAGAGAGCTATCCTTCTCATTTGAAATTCGTAGCCCAAAGGTCCTGCAACAACTTGTTAGTAATTTCCTGTAGTTATCCACTCAAGCTGTCACAAGAAAAAATTCGAAAAGAGGGCTACAAAACCAATCAAATATTAGATAGATAAAATTACAAAATATTGCACAACAATTTACAAAGGGCTAAGCCAAAGAGTTCGAGTAAACTCTCATCTTTGCTTAGTCATCTTCAAACTCTTAGATAGCAAATGAAAACAATGAAGTATAATGTTTTAAAAGATATTCAAATTTAGAAGTATTCGGCTTGTATACAAGCTATGTCCCAAAACCCCTGCAAAACCACTTTGTAAGATAAGACTATGAAGGTTCAAAGAACAAATGAGAGCTCCTTTGAGAATGTATCAAGAGTGGGTTGGTCTCTCCAAAGACTTCCCCCAACAATTAATTCTTTGATCCCAACAAGATGTTCCCTCTAAAAAACTTCAATCAAGAATTAGTTCTATATAGATCTAACAATAAACAATGATAAGAAACTCTAGAGATTTATTTGAAACCAACTAGAGCATTCTATACCTGGAGCATACTCCTAAATCAAATGTCAATGTAAGATAGCTCTACATTAACAAATCTAAAAGAGCATATGGAAACAAATTAGATCAAAGCATGAGTAAAAGGAATTATACCAATGATCAACAATTCATCACACTCCAAAAGGAGAAACACTTCATGAATGAAACCCCAAAGTCTTTATTGATATTTCTGAAAGTGTACAAGGCAGCAGCGCTTCCGCAAGCACAATAGCTAGTAAACAATGATTAATATGAGAGCCCGTGGCTCCATTATATAGAAAGTTGGGAGCAAATCCCAATGAAGAACCATATGCCAAGTGGTGAGAGGGAGGAAATCTCAATGCAAATTCGAATTTGGTAAGTGGAGCTCCAATGCCAAGTGCAAAAATCAAATTCTGGCAAGTGGACATCATTTTTTGCTTCCCTTACGTGCCAAATTCGAATTTTATGATGGAATGACATGTGTATATCGCTGGTAACCCATGTGGGGACAATTTCCCATAAAAATCTCCACCAAATATTCTCCCAAATCCTCCCAAATATGCACTAACTTCACAAATTCGAATTTCCAAGTAAGCAAATCTCATTTAATGTTGGAAATTCAATTTTATTTGAGCACGTCTTTTCCTTGATTTGAGAAGTCCACATCACCTTGGGACTTCACTTTAACTCCTCCATAATTTTCCACCTCATTTCCACCTCATTTAGCATGTGTGGATATTTATTTTTCTCCTTTTATTTAATTTCTGGCTTAATTAATTGCCAAATTTCCCACTAAACTTAGGAAAAGTGGGTTTTGAGGGTTCAAAACACATTTTTAACCCCTCAAAATATGTCATAGTAGAAAGTTGAGCGTGAGAGGTGTAATTTTGATTACTCATACCCCATACAACTTCTCTAGACAACACTTATTAGAATTCAATTACAATTTTTATTGCAATTTTCGACTTGCAGAAATCTAAAAAATTAAAAAATCACTACCTAGACCTAACCAAATTCCACGAAATTTTTTGTGTGATCTAGTATGGTAATATACATTGACTCTAGACACTAGGACTCACCCAAGGCCTCACCATCAAGCCGTACTCCGGCTTTGGGGTAAAAATGGAGGAAAAAACTCAATTAATTATTAACTCCTAGCAGGGAGATGATAATTAACCAAGTAAAAAAAACCTTCCAAAGTAATACTCACTTGTTGGCAAGGTCATAGGCTACCTAGGCCTGTTACAGGCTCAATACTGACTCAAAACTCATCATTACTAGTATCACTTATTACAATTCCCTATAGGGCATGGAACCTGGGTACAAGAGAAAATGATAAAAAGTAGAAGTAGAGTTTAAAAACTCTGTTGAACTGATGATATCTGATGGTACAAATGTCTTCTGGTTCATCCTTGGGCATGGAGTCTTCTCATTATCATCAGGTGCCACTCCAGTGGTCAACAGGGCCCAAGGTGAGGAAGCTCACCAAGCATATAAGAAAGGGGATGGAAGCCATTGAAGAGATGTTTTGATTATTATTTTGTCTATGGTCTGTATGACTAGTTGCTCTCTTCAACTGTTTAGCGAAGACTGCAGTGTTGTTTAGCACAAGGGCGTTCCTGAGCGGGAATCCCACCTTCATCCTCCGGGGACTTCGAGTGCCCACTCAGGAGAAGTATTTGCACTATATTTCCACATTCCGGCATCAGGCCAAGCTCCATCTTTCTTCTACAATGTAATTTTTGCAGAGGGTTGTGTTGTGTTGCAGGATGCAGCAATGGAGGGTTGATTTCGGTTGATTCTGAGCTAGTTTTCAGTGGAGGAAGGTTCTCTTCCATTGGGAGGCCAACAAAGAAGGCCCTTGAGCTTTATTGCAGCATTTGGCACCAGGCCAAGTTATTATTAGCCCTTACAGCGCAGTTTCAGTCTTGGACTGCATTATTTTAGGGAGGAGTTGCAGGGGTGGTTTCAGTACACCATTTGGGGAGATGGTTTTCCAGTGAAGGGATCAGCCTTTCACCTGGAGAGTCTATTGGGAGGAGGCTTCATTCTATGCTACATCAGATCAGCCACATCTTTCCACCTATTTATTTGCAGTGAATCTTCAGCCCTAGGGCTTGGGTTCACCTCTTGTATTTTGGTGTATTTTCCAAAAACCCTCTTAGATTCTTTTGAGAAGTTGTTATAAAGCCTATATCTTTTCCTAAGTATCACTAGAGGCATACATCAGCCATTTATATCATTGTATGTTCATATGTTGTAGTTGTGCTCATCATGACTGTGTTGTAGCAACTTTCCGACATTTTGGTATAGTAGCAGCCCCTCACATTTGAGAGGTTTATTCATTAGAGGCTTGTTAACTCATGTTGTATGATTTTTGCCCCATTATACTACACTTCTTTGCTGTTATTATGATTAATAAAATGGCTTCATATTAGTTTCCTATATTGATGTGATGTTATACACTGCTATTTCCATCATTTTGTTCTATATTCCTGTCTTTTCCATTTTGGAATATTACAATGAAAGCATCTTTATTTGGGATAGTTTGTGGGACAAAGTCACTGAGATTGTCAGCTTCACTGAGCTCCATGTGAAAGTCTTGAGATTGATGGATGGAGAGAAACCTCCAATGGGATATATTTATGAGGGCATAGATAGGGCATGTTGACCATTGGAGTGGCACCTGATGATTATATGTAGACTCTATGCCCAAGGATGAACCAAATGTTGATAATTTGTAGGCCTTGAGATTAATACAAATTCTCTTCTCGATAATTACATGAGAGCTTACTTATGTATTTTCTTCTTTAGCTTAGTTAATCTTTCATCAAGTCAATTATCAAAGTACTCAGTCAAATGTCGAGACAAAATTATTTTCACTTGTAACTGAATTCCTTGAAATGTAGTTAGGAAGGTAAATCTCTAATTTACCTTCCTCACTTTCTACCACCTTTAGATCATTGTCTTGACTTTGACAAATTCTTTCCTCGGATAGTTTAAACTCAGAGATGTCCTTACCATAGAAGCAAACATCGCGATTTTATCGCGATTTTTTCAACTCAACGATTTTATAGGCGATTTTTTCTCGATTTTTTAAAAAAATCGCCAATCGCCAAAAAATCGCAATTTTTTTGGTAAAACTCGTGGGCCCATCAAACAGCAACACTATAGGTTCAAAAATCGATTTTCTTTTTTTGTCATTTTTGCAGCCCTCTCATTTTCCTGACACACCCTGTTGGCAGTTGATAGTAATGTTAAATTTTTAAAGTAAAAGTGATATTTCCTTTATTTTTCATTTTCATCCTTTTACTTAAATTTTTAACATTACCATGAAATGACTCAGGATGTTTAAGAGTGGTTTCGACCTCATTGGATTTCATATGGAGAAACTAGAATTTTAGATTTCACTTAAAATTCAACAGACTTAAAGGTTTTCAGGGTTTCATGGTTTGGAGATTTGCATTGTTTCCATTTGATTCTATTATGTGTAAGGGTATGAGATTGGCATTTTATCAAGAGTATGAAGTCCTTTAAGAACCTTGATGTTGGTGGCATTGATTGTTGAACTTTGTTGATGTTGGTGGTATTGATTGTTGAACTCCCCTATTGTGGCCTTAACAAGAATGTACCCTTCACTCAAAGGAAAACAACTGGTTAGGCATGTTAATCTTTTTCTACCGCATTTTAAGGTTGAGGAGATGAACCCTTCACTCAAACCAAAATCATTGGTTAGGCATGTTAAACTTTTTTAATTTCTATCATGTTATAAGGTTGAGCAATCCAAGTCTGAAGACTTTGAGCTAGATGATGTTTATGTATCTCTTGTTGATGATCCCATTTCTAGTAGCGATGAATCAATGATGAGTTTCATGAGGAGGAGGAGGAGCAACAACAAGAGGAGGAGGTGACACCACCTACCCCTGCTACCGGTAGAGGACGTGGTCTGCCTATTTTAGCTCCTAGTGCTTCAGGATCTGGAGCACAACAGAGTCTATTGCCAGCCTCGCCAGCTTCTTCGTCTAGAGGGAAAGTTGTTACATTTTCTCGCAAGAGGGGTAGAGGAAATCAATGGTATAGGTTATTTGGTGCATTCCTTTGTATATAACATTATGACTCATGATATGAGATACATTATTATATTTTTTGTTGATATTTTGAGTTGGAGTTGAGACTTAGGACTTAGTATTCAGGACATGATTCACTATTATGTGTGATGTAGCACTAGACATGATATTACACGTCTTATATATTAGTTTTTTTTTTCATATTTATGTGTCAAAGCATTTATTTTATGTTGTGGGTGCTTTAGATATTAAAAAAATTGAAAAAAAATGAATATTTTTGTATGTGCCGATTTTTTCCCGATTTTTACCGATTTTTTCCCGATTTTTACAATTTTTTCTGTTTTTTTCCCCTCGCCGATTTAATCCCGATCGCGATTTTTGCTTCTTTGGTCCTTACTGTACCCTTCCTATACCTTCCGCAATCTGCTGCACCAATCTTGTACCTTATTGTACCTATCCTCAAACTGTACCTTCAGCAATCTGTACCCTTCAGTCACTTCTACAATCTGTATCCTTCAGTCACTTCCGCAATCTATACCCTTCAATCACTTCCGCAATCTGTATCCTTCAATCACTTCCACAATCTGTACCCTTCAGTCACTTTTATTTCAGATGAATCCGCATTTTTCTTAGTTACAAATGAGTTGTATGTCAGGATATATATACGGCATGCTTCGTTCCTTTTAAGTTGACCATATAACAAGACTATAGCCTAACATTCCCACTATATATAGGCCGACTTCATCACTAATATTCAGCGTTGAATATGGGTTGGCTTGAGGGCTGTTATGAGCCATTCTTTCACAAGGTTCATGACAAGGTCTTCAATATGAATGACTCTTATAAACAGAAGACACACCTTAAATGAACATCAAGAAGAAGTTCATTAACCTAAGATAAGATCTTGCTCATGAAACCCATGAAGCAAGTGCAACAAATATGTATCTTATTATCTTTGTCTTCTTCTTTACATAAAATACATAATTACATAGTCAATATGAAGACCGGCCTAGTTACACTTTTCAACACCAAAGAACACTTGTACTATCAGATATCATCAGTTCAACAAAGTTTTTAAACTCTACTTCTACTTCTTATCATTTTCTCTTGTACCCAGATTCCACGCCCAACGGGGAATTGTAATAAGTGATGCTAGTAATGATGAATTTGAGTCAGTATTGAATCTGTAACGGGCCTAGGTAGCTTGGGACCTTGCCAACAAGTGAGTATTAGCTTAGGATGTTTTTCTTACTCGGTTAATTATCATCTCCCTTCTAGGACTTGATAATGAATTGAGTTTTTTCCTTCAATTTTAACCCAAAGCCGGAGTATGGCTTGATGGTAAGGCCTTGGGTGAGTCCTAGTGTTTAGGGTCAAGGTATACTACCATACTAGATCACACAAACAATTCTATGGAATTTGGTTAGGTCTAGGTAGTGATTTTTTAATTTTTTAGATTTCCCGCAAGTCGAAAATTGCAATAAAAATTGTAATTGAATTGTAATAAGTGTTGCCTAGAGAAGTTGTATGGGGTATGAGTAATCAAAATTACACCTCTCACCCTCAACTTTCTACTATGACACACTTTTAGGGATTAAAAATGTGTTTTGAATCCTCAAAACCCACTATTCCTAAGTTTAGTGGGAAATCTGGAAAATAATTAAGCCATAAATTAAATAAATGGAGAAAAATAAATATCCACACATGCTAAATGACATGGAAATGGGGTGGAAAATTATGGAGGAGTTAAAGTGAAGTCCCAAGGTGATATGGACTCCTAAAATCAAGGAAAATACGTGCTCAAATAAAATTGAATTCTGGCATTAAATGAGCGCTGCTTACTTGGAAATTCGAATTTGTGAAGTTAGTGCATATTTGGGAGGATTTGGGAGAATATTTGGTGGAATTTTTTGTGGAAAATTGTCCCCACATGGGTTACCACTCATATACACTTGTCATTCCATCATAAAATTCGAATTTGGCACATAAGAGAAGAAGAAAATAATGTCCACTTGCCAGAATCCGATTTTTACACTTGGCAATGGAGCTCCACATATCAAATTCGAATTTGCCTTGTAATCTACTCCCTCTCACCACTTGGCATTTGGTTTCTCATTGGGATTTGCTCTCAACTTTCTATATAATGGAGCCATGGGCTCTCATATTGTATCATGTTATGAGCTATTGGGCTTGAAGAAACTCTGTCATTTTTGTAAATCAATAAAATCACGACTTTGGGGCTATTTAGCGGTTGTTCTCTTGGCGTCATGAGGAGATTTATTTCCACACTATTGCTATTGTATTTGAATTTGTTTATATGCTTGATCATATTAGTTTATATTTGTCATCTTGCTTGGATTGATGCGTGCAAGCTATCTCACATGCATCATTGATTTAGAGTATTATTCTGAGAATTAGCTTGCTAAGTCATTTTCGGAGGAATGTTTGCTTTATCTATTTCATTATGATGCTCCAATCCTTTTGCAGACTAATATTTGTTTAAGTGTGCAGGGACGATCAATTCGTATTGTGTGCTGGAAATCCATCCGAGTGTGGGAGAAGTCTAATAGATTAACTCACTCTTAGATTCAAAGCGATCCAAGACTCAACTACTCCCAACCCCAATTTTTGCATCAAAGGAAGACCAAGAGGAAGTTTCTCGTTCTCTAGCTACTTGATCATCTATTTCCAATTCTAAACTCTAAAAATTGTTATTTGTAGAGCGTCTTAAAGTCATATTTGTTACTTCAAGAGCGTTTTTCTAGACTAGGCAAGAATGGGGGTTCGCTCCCATTCCTTGGGCTAGTGCCTTTGTATATTAAGTTGTACTTTAGATCATTTTTATTTCAGCCTAACGTTTGATTTTCTTTTGCAACCCACAGCTTGAGCATGAAAAGCGAGGAGCTTGAGGACAAGATGGAAAAAGGCAATTGATCCTCCTTGCATGTGAAGGCTTCCATTACACCGAAATCAAGTTTTAGGAGGTCGTAAGCACCTTTGGAACAGCAACAAACTTGATCTTTGTCGTGGGCCTTGGAGCCTTGAAAAATTCATATTTTGAAGGTTTTCTCCTTAAGTTGTGTTGTCATTTTTTGAGGAGGGAATTAAGCCTTTTTTCCAAACTCTTTATGCGTAGAAGGACCTCCTTTTGGGCAACCTTCTTAAAGGTTGTTTTCTTCTCTTGTAATCAAAAATAAAATAACTATTTTTTTTTTGAGGGAGATTGGGATATTTTTCCCATGGTATCCCCCTTCTTTGGTTGAAGAGGAAGGAATTTCTTGGGTGGATTGATTTATTTTCTCATTTTCGTTTTATGCATGCTAATGAATTAACAACTAACGCACTCTACATCCATCTAACTAAATTTCAGTTAAATTAAACTTACATGCATGAGCCTCAATGCTACAAACTTAAGCAAAATCTCTTTTTTATGTGTGAGCAATTCGCATATTTGGCAAAATTCCATTTGATTTAATGTTTATGCTTCATGCATGTTGAGGAACCATTGAAGCACCCTTTTTATATGAACTTATTTCATTCCACTTGCCATTAAAATGCTACAACACATATAAGTTTATTTGTTTTTCTCAAAGTTTGTTTTATTATTGCAAGTAAGCTCCATCTCATCTCTTGTGGAAAATTTGCATGTGTCATTTAAATGAGATTAATCAACATTCATTTCACACAAGAAATTCATTAAAACTTACCTCCAACATAAGTTGGTTGTATAGACTCCTAGGGACTCTCTAATCCCTTATTGACTCCTCACTGTGAGTTCCACATAATCTGGTGAGGGTGAGGTCTGGGGATTGAAGAGTTGAATTGAAATATTTGTTGTAGATAAAGTTTAACTAAAATGAACCAAGAGCACTCTTCATCACATTTCCCTTGAATTGAAATATTTGTTGTAGATAAAGTTTAACTAAAATGAACCAAGAGCACTCTTCATCACATTTCCCTTTTATGGTTGTTAATCTCATGCAAGTAGTGTGATGCTTACTTTCTGATTTTACAAAGTTTAATTTCATCTTCAACATCTATTTTTTTTTTGTTGTTTTGAACTATGACAAGATATGTTTAAATATTAAGATTTGGTTATCCTTTAATCATTTTATCCTGCAAATATCTTGTGCTGACATCTTTTGTTTCCATTTCAGGATTATTGTGTTCTCATCTTTTGAGCATGATTCTTGAGCACTTTATTTAAAGGCACTGGTTGAATGATTTGATATTATTATTGCGAATTTGTTTATAAAATGCTCATAAATCTTTAAAATTAATCCAATTTCACTCTTAACAATTCCCCTAAAAACTCAAAATCTTTAACTTAGTTTTTCTATTAGGGACCACCCCCCATAGCTAACTTAGGAGATAGCTTAAACAGAGAGAGTCAGGAGTAGGTGACAGCTCCTTCTCTAAATTCCTTGCCACCAACCACACCTTGTGGGGTTGAAGGCTTTTTCCACTAACTTGTAGGTAGGTGCAGGCAGCAAGAGGAGTTAACATTTTTTGTGTCGTTGCCGGGGACAAGCTTTCTTGTACCTAGAAAATCGACTAACTTTTGGTTTTTGCATATTGGATTTTAGAGTTAGATTCTTGTTCAAGTGGCGACTCCACTTATTTCATTTTCTGCAAGGATTTCTACTTGAAGCCTTCTTCTTGTAGAATTCTTGCTAATCTTGGACAAGAACCTCCCTCTTGTATCCATTTTCTCTTTCAAGGTCAAGTGAGCATGACATCATGAATGATCTGTTTTCCCCTTGTGATTTTACTAACATTCCAGGCTATCGGAATTTTATTCCAGATGAAGCCATTCAAGCTATTAATGAGTTGCCTAGTTTTCTAGGTAACAATGCCATTACCATCGAAACTCACCTTAGGAATTTCCACCTTTGTGTGAGCAAATGGTGCCATGATATTAACCATGAGGACGTTAAAATGAAACTTTTCATCTTTTCATTAGATGGCGATGCTATGGATTGGTTCATAGACTTACCTGCTAACAGTTTTGATTCTCTAGAATCGATCACTGATGCCTTTGAAGAAAAATATGGAGATGAAAGAAGAATCAAAACGAAAACTCAAGCAAATGAGAATGATAGGGGTCTCATCAAAGAGTTGACTCAAATGATTAAGGATATGCAACTCAACCAAGATTAACTCATTAAAAACATAGAACTCAATCAAACAAGATTAATAGTAAATCATGCACACACAATAAAGTTCATGGAGGTCAATCATTCTAATCAGATGACCTCTATTCAAAACAAGTTGCTCGCCATGGAAGAAAAACAAGTGAAATTAATCAACACCATGGAAACAAATCATGCTAAGGAAATAAATGTTATGAAGACTAATCAAATCATTTTTCAGAATACGTTGGAAGAAATGGAAAGATCACAAGTACCAAAATTCCAACTTAGATCAGATGGCGAATGGGAAAAGAACAAATAAACATATCACAAGCCTCCCGATCCATTGAAGCAAGCTTCATCTTATTATAAGGAGGTCATTTCTTCCATTGAAAAATGGTTGATCGAAGGTGACCCAGATCACAAGGAAACTAAGTGGAATCAAGTTTATACTTATCAAATTGGTCCATCACCCATATCAGAGCAGATGCAAAATGGAGAAAGGCAAGTTACGGAAGTCTTGGATACTTCAAATTCTCCATCTGAGCATCTTCAAGATCAAGCAGAAAGGTCTAATTTGATTGCATCAACATCACAATCTATTAAGAAAAAAAAGAAAAAAGAGGAAAGGATTTGGTAAATCTAATCACCATGTACAACATAGTGTTGGGATGGATCAAAGTCCTAAGATATTCAAAATTGAACAGGGCACATCAAAAAAGCAACCATGGATCTGCCTGAAAGTAAGCAGGTTCTCAGCATTAACTTCATTAAGAACATCTAATGCCATGGGGCATTTTTTTGTATCATATTTCTAACCTTATCCCTTGTAAATTTTGTTTTAAGTAGATTTATTTCATGAATAAATTATGCTCTTAGAATAAAATTTCCATTTTTGTACTTTATTTTGTTTGATGATACTTTGAATGGATACTGCTAATATATATCTTTGGTCGGTGGATGTAGATTCCAAGTTCTTGCACACTATCACTTCGTATCTAGCATGCATCCCCATATGGAGCCAAATGTTAACCACTGCAATGGCACATGATGATTATATGTAGACTCCATGCCCAAGGATGAACCAAAGGACACTTGTACCATCAGATATCATCAGTTCAACAGAGTTTTTAAACTCTACTACTTCTTATCATTTTCTCTTGTATCCAAATGTTGAGAATTTGGAGGGCTATAGGTTAATACAAATTATCTTCTTAATAATTACTTGTGACCTTACTTATGATACTTATTTCTTCTCTTCTTTTAGTTTAGTTAATCTTTCATCAAGTCAATTATCAAAAGGCACAAGACACGAAAGTTAGGCTCCTAGAGCTAGAGAAAAACCTCTCCCTCTTGGAGAGGAAAACCTACAAAGAATTCTTCTTATAGATCTTCAAATGACAAGTACCATAACCCAAACATAGACCCTTGACCTAGATATGCTTCCAAGACCTTGAAATAGCTTCTTCAACCTTGAATCTTCTCTTCACAAGATTACTTAGTTCTGCATCAACACTAGAGAACTTCCTCACTTTCTCCCACCTTAAGATCTGCCTTTCTTCTTAGCTTCCTTCTTCAAATAGACTGCCCTATGTAGAATATCAGTTGTATGTCCGCAACCCTTTTTCTTGCTTTATAGTTACAAAGATAACTTGGATGAGACCTCACTTTACACCATGAACATAGCTCCTTAAATCCGTACTTCATACACAGTGAAATCTTTACTTATTCACTTAGAAATCCGACTGGTTCTTCTACACCGTCTTACCTTAGAAATCTGACTTGTTCTCCACACTATATATTGTCCTCTATCCACACTATATGTTGTCCTTTTATCCGCACTGTATCCTAAGATAGATCCGCACTTTTCTTGAGATTGGCTCCGCAATTCTCTCTGTAGTTGTCTGCAATCCTTCCTGCAGTTGTCCCCAAAAAATTGTTGTGGTAGATCTGCAATTCCTGTTGTGGTAGATCCACAATCCTTCTAAGATTTTTGTCTGCAAGTTTCAGAGATGTATTTGCGAGCTAATATTGTCATTGTTTTGCGTAGCCTAGATAGGTATTTATAGTTGTCACAGCATGTGTTTGAGCCGATCAGCCTATGAAGAGGTGTGACTGATCTTTAGGCCGACTTGTCGAGTTGATATGAAGCCGACTTCTCCAAGGAGTATTCTAGCAAGGTTACAACTGTTTTTCACTGTATTTTGAGCTTGTCTTCCAACGTTGCATTGAGGGTTGTTTATTCCACAAGGTCCTGGAGCATATAGCTAGACTAGATTTGACACTTAACTCAAAACTATTGGACATAAAGAAGAAGTCCATCTACTTAATAAATTATGCTCATGAAACCCATGAAGCAAATATAACAATGATGTATATTATTTTGACTTCTTCTTTTTCATAATTACATAATTACATAGATAACATGAAGACCGACCTAGTTACACTTTCCAACACTCCCTCTTAACTAGGGAGGTATTCATACAAGTACATGGTCACTTTCAAATTGAAGAATCTCATAAGAAGAATCAGATTGGTAATCACATCTGTATAGCATCATATCAACCAGCGTTGTCCTAGTGCAAGGCCTTGACTAATAGCCCCATCTCTCAATGAGACAATGGGCTACAATGCTGGTGAGACACATGACTAATAGACACCATAGTCATTGTCTCTCCAAGGTACATACCCCACCTAGGTGTTCCCAGAGTATGACCTTCTTAGACTATTCTTCTCTTGGGTAGCCAGCGCACAAAGAATATTGGTCCACGACTACTCTTATCTCGAATGCCTTATCTCATTCTCAAAGAGTATCGAATGCTAGATGATTACCCAATCCTCCATTTTGTCTTCCAAGTGAAGACTAAAATGATGTGTCTATCCATTCTCTTCACATGGCCTTCACTAAGACTTACGGTTGTTAGTCCTGGTCTAGTGCATGACACATGTAATAGAGAAACACATACGTCACTCCCTCTTAACAGAGGAAGGACATACTTCAAGTTTCTTCCAAGAAAGAAACTTACCACTAGACTCCTTATCAACCAAGGTCCTGCAGCAGCAATCCAGCTACTCATGAAGAATTCCTCCACTCAATGTCTAGTGGAGGAATCTTCAATTTTGGCTTCATAGGGCACAGATCATCCATCACTTTCAGTCACGAGTCATGTCCACTATCAGAAAGTGATTCATCAGTCTTTCTCATCTGGTCCACCGTTATGCAATGATGCTTTCCTTCGAATCATCTCCAAGGATCATACCTACTTTCTCATGATTAGCAACCCTGCACAAATTCATCCAGATAAACATATACAGATGAATTTTTAGAACAAAAGTTACCTTAGTGATGATCTTTCACCATGACATCTTCCTGTAGGCATCGGTATCCTTCATACAGATTGACACATCTCCTAATGATATGTTTTTGCCAAGGGTCTTCTTCTTTACCAGACTTCTGTCAGAGTCTACATATCTTCCCAGGAGATCTCATAGTCACATCTTCTTGACCTCCGTATGATAACTGCCTCTTGACATGGTTGCATTTCATGATCTCTTCCTATCTGCACATTCTTCATTCCCAGGATCTTACAATTTTTTCAATTTCTTGTTTATGTACAACCACCTCATATTCTATGAGGACATATTATGTTGACTTCATCCGTCAGTGCACCGAGAGATCCTCCTTCATAGATCATACTTCTAAATATGGAAGTCTATTACCTGCAACCATATGACATGACTTCACAGCATCCAATATCAACATATATGTCTACATACTTCATACCTATTTCCTTGAGTCATCCTGTAGCAATTTCTCTAGAATGAAGAGCTTGATTCCTTTTGGCCTGCTCCATCAATATGTCATCACATCCAGAATTCTGCTTCCATGATGACCCTTGATCTTGATGATTGCTTTATTTTAGTAATGTTATCAGAGAGGCTTTCCAGAAGTTGTTTCACCAAGAGCTCCTTCCATGCTTCTATCCAGATGCTTATTAATGTACATTGCTTCCTAACATAATATTTTACAATCAACAGAAATCACTTAGAGAAGAAAATCCTAATCGTAGTTGAGATCCCTCGCTTCTCTCTTAGATTTCTTTTCATTAGGTTCTTCTCTTATATGGGCTTCTTCCTTTTTCCTCTTTCCTTTCTCAATCTAGGACAATCTTGTTTATAATGCCCAAGATCATTACACCAAAAGCATCATTCTTTGTCCACATTTATCTTCTTATTTTGCGGACCAAATTTACCGAATCTTCCTTTCTTCCTGGACATGGTGGCAAAGACTTGATTTTCTTCTCTTGATCCTTCTTTCAATCTTGATTCTTCTATCTTACCTAGACTTTGGAATGGCATGGCTTCTTCTCTACCATCTATGCTAGAAGAGTAATCTCTCCATTCCTTCGGTAAGACATTTTGTACCATAGTAAGTATTTCTCTATCAGACATTACTTCACCCAACTTTAGTAGTTGTTCTCGTATTGCGAAAATCTCCATCAGATATGGAATTATTCCTTCCTTTGACATTCTCAATTTGTATAGTTTGTCTTAGGGATATTATATCCTTTGTAGAACCTTTTGAGAAGAGTTCCATCAACTTATCATATATTTCTTTTGAGGATTCTAGCTTTAATACATAGGGAATGAGAGAGTCTTTTATGGATTCTATAAGAATCCTTAAGGCTTTTATGTCTCCCTGCATGTATTTGATATATGCTAGAATGTCTTCTTTTGGAGGTTGAATTGTAGATCCTTCTATGAAGCCCATAACTTCATTTTGAATTAGCTTCAAATCTATCCTTTTCTTCCATGCATTGAAGTTTGATAACCCAACCAATTTGTTGCTTTCTAAACAATAAGTCATTTGGACAGATTCAGATGAAGTCATAGATACTTACTTGAGAGAGTGACTTTCTCCTTCAGCAGCTTTCTTGAAGATAATGAAGAGGTTAGGAACTTCTTCCAAGATAGAATTCTTCAATCTAGGTGATCTTGGATCCTTGATGGTAAAGGATGTTTGAAGTAGCTAGATAGTCTTCTTTGCAAACTGATTTGACTTTCCAACCCAAACTTTGATCTACGCTTCCTTGAGTGTCTTTGTTGACAAGCTGCCCTTGTGTTCCACCTTAGCTCTGAAACCATGTTGAGAATTTGGAGGGTTCTAGGTTAATACAAATTCTCTTATTGATAATTAATTGTGACCTTACTTATGATACTTTGTCTTCTCTTCTTTTAGTTTAGTTAAACTTTCATCAAGTCAATTATCAAAAGGCACATGACACGAAAGTTAGGCTCCTAGAGCCAGCACAAAACCTCTCCCTCTTGGAGAGGAAAACCCGCAAAGAATTCTTCTTATAGATCTTCAAATGACAAGTAACATGACCCAGACATATACCTTTAACCTAGATAGGCTTCCAAGACCTTGATTCAGCTTCTTAAACCTTGAATCTTACCTTCACCAGATTACTTAGTTCGGCATCAACACTAGAACTTCCTCACTTTCTCCCACCTTAAGATCTGCCTTTCTTCTTAGCTTCCTTCTTCAAATAGACTGCCCTTAACTTTCCTTTTTCAAGATCTTCTTCCTAGTTCTGGAAACATACTTCAATATGTAGAATATCAGTCGTATGTCCATAACCCTTTTTCTTGCTTTATAGTTACAGATATAACATGGATGGGACCTCACTTTACACCCTGAACATAGCTCCTTAAATCTGTACTTCACACACAGTGAAATCTTTAGTTATTCACTTCGAAATCTGACTTGTTCTTCTACACTATCTTACCTTAGAAATCTGACTTGTTCTCCGGACTATATGTTGTCCTTTTATCCGCACTGTATCCTGACATAGATCCGCACTTTTCCTGAGATTGGCTCCAGAATTCTCTCTGTAGTTGTCCATGTTGAGATTTTGTGTATTTGGGGTAGCATCAGTTGTGCTCTAGCTCCCAAATTTTGTGGAGGGACTAGAGTACACTTGATCTACAAGACCCAGAAAAAAATTGGGAAATTTCATCTAGTTTAGGAGATATTAAATTAATTAATTATTTTAATGTATTTACTAAGTTAAAACTTAGGGAACTTAGATAATTAAAGTGAATTTAATTAAACATGTGATGAAATTGTCTTAAGTCACACAGATCAAACTTTCTTTTAATCTTACCATTGATTCAAGATCTGATCATAGTCGTTGGTTTCCCAATGAGAAAAGTATAAAGGAAAGGCTTGGGGTCATTTGTAAAGAAACACAGAAGCAGAGCACTAAAGCTAAGCTGAGATTTTAGGGCGGGTTTGCTAAGAGTTCTCAGAAGTGTTTCAGCTGCAGAGAGGGGAATTTAGGCCAAGGGGATGATCTGATCCCATGGTCTAGAATCAACAAGAGGCAGGGATCAGCTCAGAGAGGCAGCGCAGAGAAGTAGGAGGGCAGCAACTTGTGCTACGCAGGTGTTGCACAGTCCCTCAAGGATAGCGTAATTGCTGTAGGAAACCCTCAGGGGTTACGCAGAGACCCTAAGGGGCAGCTAGGGACTACGTCACCCAGTCTGGGGTAACACAGCCCTTTCCGGAGCAGCGTTGAGGGTCAGAGGGGCTTCAGAGGCTGACGCAGAGGCTTCAGTGGCAGCACTAGGGTTTCTAGGCCCTAATTTTGGCTGAGTTCTGTAATCCCATTTGAGGGTGTGGATCAGTCGTTATTTTGGCCCTAGATCAGCCAATGAACTGTAGATCTGATATTTCTCTATTGGGTTTTCCAGATCTAGAACCCAGGCTTGTTGTATTCAGAAAATTCTTAATAATAAAACTCTCCAGCAACCAGAAGACCGGTTTCCCGCATTGGGTTTTTCGGGGAATTTTTGTCCAGAAATAACTGTCACTTTATCTATGTGTGCATGAACTTGTTCTAGATCTGGATTGGTGGAGATCTAATATGTGTTTTGCTTCGATTTTAACTTGAATTTATTCAGTTAATAACTTGTCTAAGTAGGAGGAGCATAACTAGATTAACAGTAATAATTTCTGCATAAAGTGTAAAGATTCAAAAATTTTCAAATGGTATCAGAGCAATTACAGATCTAGGAGGGTCACTAGCAAGAATCTGAAGGTTCTAGCTGCAGGAAGCAACTGGAAAAGCAGTAGAAACGCAAATCTGAAGGGACAGTGCAGTTTTCAGAGGCAGATTCATGCAGAGAGAAGGGCGACACTATTTAACGTTGTCTCCTAGCAAGCCCACACAATTACTGTGCAAAGGCAGCTCAGAAACAGCGCTGGACTAGTCTGAAGCCAGCCAGTGTGATTCAGATCTGAATTTGTCAGATCCAGAAAAGACTGAAGAAAAGCTGTAAAAATTCAGAAGGTGCTGGTGGGGTTAAATTTCTGAAGTTTTCAGATTTTTAGCCTTAGCACAAGTCACAAAGAGCGAGAGGAGATCAGCTTCTCAGAGAGTTTCTAGCCAAAAGAAACTTGCAGTTTGATCAGAGGATCAATGAGAGTTGAATCACAGTTCATTTGGCAGATTTCCAAGGAGGGAAATCAGTTGTCAGAGAGAGCAGAAGGTGCCTGTTTCACCAAGGGCCTTAGATCCATTTCTCTAGCAAAGAGAAAAGGAAGTTCCGACACATTCTGAGCAGATGGCTCCTCATGGACTGCGTGATCAGGACAGGCTAGATGGCCTCTCAAACTTTTCAGTTTGGAAGGCAAGGATCCTGATAGTCCTTGAGGCATACAATCTTAGAGACCATGCAAAGCAAACTCTGGCCACACCGATAGATCTGGATCTCCTTTGAAAGCATAAGGAGGCTGTTGGGTATGCCAAGCAGTTGATTATGGATGGAATCAAAGACCATATTGTACCACACTTAGCTGAGAAGAAGACAGCTAATGAGATGTGGAAGGCCTTGATCTCCCTATATGAGGGAAAATCTGTCTAAAGGAAGATGTTGTTGGAGACACAGATGAGATCATTCATGATGGCCAAGGGAGAAGACATGGAGCATTTCCTCTTCAGACTGCAGTCGATCAGAGATCAGTTGACTGCAACTGGTTCTAAGGTGGAAGACGATGTGATGGTGAGGACTGCCCTTAATGCAGTCATGGATGAGTGGGAAACCTTTGTCCAATGTATCTTGGGCAGAGCGGACCTCCCAGCTTGGGACAGCGTGTGGTCAGTTCTGCGCAGATTCACCAAGAAGCAATATAGCTCCGGATCAAGCAAAGTGAAGAAGGAAGATAAGGAAGATGCAGCCTTGGCATCAAAGAAGCAGCCAAAGAAGAAGAAGGATCTCTCAAAGATCAAGTGCTTTTAGTGTGGTGAAATGGGACATTTTGCCAGCAATTGTCCTCAGAAGAAAAAGGACAAGGAAGCTTCTTCTTCCAAAGTTGTTGTGGCACATGATGGGTCAGAAGACGCTGCAGCCATGAGTGCTCATGAACCACGGAGGTGGGGTGACATGGATATGTAGAGAAGCTACATAGAAGTAAGGCGAGATCCTTGAGCAGCTCATCTCTTGGATCACATGCGAGCTATGGTAGCCTTAAGACAGTAGCGGGACAAGTAGAGCAGTGGGCATAGATCACAGATGAAGCAGAGGCAGATTTGAAGACTGGGAGGAGCAGAGCAGCAGCAGCAACACAGAGGCTAATGTGACTTCAGCAGCGTAGAAGCAGCGGCAGCACAGAGGTTGATGTGACTTCAGCAGCGCAAAGCAGAGTTGTTTCGCAGTGTAGAGCTGCAACAGCGCAGAAGGCTTCAAAGGGACAGCACAATGCAGCAGCAGCATGAGAGATTTCAGCACGAGAGGTTGATGTGACTTCAGTAGTGCAGAGGAAGTCTAGTTATGCAATTCAGAGCTGTAGTTGTGCATCATCCTTCAGATGCCAGCACAGATTTGTAGCCTATGGAGCTTCAGTGATAAGGATGCAGCCCATCTAACTTGTCTATCAAATATTAGGCAGGGGATTCAGTTGTTTCTCTCAACAACTGAAGTTGCAGTGCAGCAGATCAGTAGTAGCAGTGCTATGAGCAGCACAGATGCAACATTTTGAGAGAGAGCAGCAGTGCAGAGTTGACTGGCAGCAAGCCAAGCATCAACAGCACAGAACTAGTACCCAAAGTCTTGTAATGCATAGTGTGACGTATTGCTAGAGCACACCCTTGATGCTAAGAGGGAGTGTTGAGATTTTGTGTATTTGAGGTAGCATCAGTTGTGCTCTAGCTCCCAAATTTTGTGGAGGGACTAGAGTACACTTGATCTACAAGACCCAGAAAAAGATTTGGAAAATTTCATCTAGTTTAAGAGATATTAAATCAATTAATTATTTTAATGTATTTACTAAGTTAAAACTTAGGGAACTTAAATAATTAAAGTGAATTTAATTAAACGTGTGATGAAATCGTCTTAAGTCACACGAATCAAGCTTTCTTTTAATCTTAGCCATTGATTCAAGATCTGATCATGGTCATTGGTTTCCCAATGAGAAAAGTATAAAGGAAAGGCTTGGGGTCATTTGTAAAGACACACAGAGGCAGAGCACTGAAGCTAAGCTGAGATTCTAGGGAAAGTTTGCTCAGAATTCTCGGAAGTGTTTGTTGCAGAGAGGGGAATTTAGGCCAAGGGGATGATCTGATCCCAGGGTCTAGAATCAGCAAGAGGCAGAGATCAACTCAGAGAATTCTCGGAAGTGTTTGTTGCAGAGAGGGGAATTTAGGCCAAGGGGATGATCTGATCCCAGGGTCTAGAATCAGCAAGAGGCAGAGATCAACTCAGAGAGGCAGTGCAGAGAAGCAGGAGGGCAGCAACTTGTGCTACGCAGGTGTTGCGCAGTGCCTCAAGGACAGCGTAATTGCTGCAGGAAATCCTCAAGGGTTACGTAGAGACCCTAAGGGGTTGCGTAGGGACTGCGTCACCCAATCTAGGGTAACGCAGCCCTTTTCGGAGCAGCGCTGAGGGTCAGAGGGGCTTCAGAGGCTGACGCAGAGGCTTGGGCAGCACTGGGGTTTCTAAGCCCTAATTTTGGCTGAGTTCTGTAAATCTCATTTGAGGGTGTGGATCAGTCATTATTTTGGCCCTAGATCAGCGAGTGAGTTGTAGATCTAATATTTCTCTGTCGGGTTTTCTAGATCTGGAACCCAAGCTTGTCGTATTCAAAAAATTCTTAATAATAAAACCCTCCAGCAGCCAGAAGACCGGTTTTCTCGCATTGGGTTTTTCCAAGGACTATTTGACCAAAAATAACTGTCACTTTGTCTATGTGTGCAAGAACTTGTTCTAGATATGGATTGGTGGAGATATGTTATGTGTTTTGCTTCGATTTTAACTTGAGTTTATTCAGTTAATAACTTGTCTAAATCAGAGGAGCATAACCAAATTAACAGTGAATAATTTATGCATAAAGTGTAAAGATTCAGAAATTTCCACAATCTGCAATCCTTCCTGTAGTTGTCCGCAAACAATTGTTGTGGTAGATCTGCAATTCCTACAGTGGTAGATCCACAATCCTTCTGAGATTTATGTCTGCAAGTTTCCGAGATGTATTTGCGAACTAATATTGTCATTGTTCTACGCATTGTTACAAACATCGGCATCGGGATAAAATCGGCAAGGGTCTAAAAAACCAAAAAATCGTAAAAATCGAGAAAATATCGGTAAAAATCATCAAACATCGGCAAAATTAAGATACCATAAAAATATTTTTAAAAATCGGCAAACATCGGCTAGGCCAAAAATCGTGATTTTGAAATAAAATCGGGATGTTATCAAGATGTTCACAACACTGGTTCTACGTAGCCTAGATAGGTATTTATAGTTGTCACAGCCTGTGGTTGAGCCGACCAGTATATGAAGAGGTGTGATTGATCTTTAGGTCGAATTCTCTAGCTGATATGAAGCCGACTTCTACAAGGAGTATTCCAACAAAGTTACAACTGTTTTTCACTGTATTTTGAGCTTGTCTTCCAATGTTGCATTGAGGGTTGTTTATTCCACAAGGTCCTGGAGCATATAGCTAGATTAGATTTGACACTTGACTCAAAACTATTGGACATCAAGAAGAAGTCCATCTACTTAATAAATTATGCTCATGAAACCCATGAAACAAATATAACAATAATGTATATTATTTTGACTTCTTCTTTTTCATAATTACATAGACAACATGAAGACCGACCTAGTTACACTTTTCAACACCAGATTCCATGCCCTACGGGGAATTGTAATAAGTGATGCTAGTAATGATGAATTTGAGTCAGTACTAAGTCTGTAACAGGCCAAAGTAGCTTGGGACCTTGCCAACAAGTGAGTATTACTCTGGCAGGTTTTTTTTACTCAGTTAATTATCATCTCCCTAACAGGGCTTAATAATTAATTGAGTTTTTCCTTTAATTTTACCCCAAAGTCGAAGTACGGCTTGATGGTGAGGCCTTGGGTGAGTCCTAGTGTCTAGAGTCAATGTATATTACCATACTAGATCACACAAAAAAATTCGTGGAATTTGGTTAGGTCTAGCCAAGGATTTTTTAATTTTTTAGATTTCGCGCAAATCGAAAATTGCAATAAAAATTGTAATTGAATTGTAATAAATGTTGCCTAGAGAAGTTGTACGGGGTATGAGTAATCAAAATTACACCTCTCACCCTCAACTTTCTACTATGACACACTTTGAGGGGTTAAAAATGTGTTTTGAACCCTCAAAACCCACTTTTCCTAAGTTTAGTGGGAAATCTGGCAATTAATTAAGCCATAAATTAAATAAGTGGAGAAAAATAAATATCCACACATGCTAAATGAGGTGGAAAATTATGGAGGAGTTAAAGTGAAGTCCCAAGGTGATGTGGACTCTTAAAATCAAGGAAAAGACATGTGCTCAAATAAAATTGAATTTCTGGCATTAAATGAAAGTTGCTTACTTGGAAATTCGAATTTGTGAAGTTAGTGCATATTTAGGAGGATTTGGGAGAATATTTGGTGGAGATTTTTGTGGAAAATTGTCCCCACATGGGTTACCACCCATATACACTTGTCATTCCATCATAAAATTCAAATTTGGCACATAAGAGAAGAAGAAAATGATGTCCACTTGTCATAATCCGATTTTTACACTTGGCAATGGAGCTCCACATATCAAATTCGAATTTGTCTTGTGATCTCCTCCCTCTCACCACTTGGCATTTGGTTTCTCATTGGGATTTGCTCCCAACTTTCTATATAATGGAGCCATGGGCTCTCATATTGTATCATGTTATGAGCTATTGGGCTTGAGGAGGCTCTGTCATTTTTATATATCAATAAAATCGAGACTTTGGAGCTATTTAACGAATGTTCTCTTAGCGTTATGAGGTGATTTCTTTCCATACTACTGCTATTGTATTTGAATTTGTTTATATGCTTGATCATATTAGTTTATTTTTGCCATCTTGCTTGGATTGGTGCATGCAAGCTATCTCGCATGCATGCATACATCATTGATTTAGAGTATTATTTTAGGAATTAGCTTGCCAAGTCATTTTCGGAGGAATGTTTGGTTTATCTATTTCATTATGATGCTCTAATCCTTTTGCAGACTAATATTTGTTTAAGTGTGTAGGGAAGATCTATTCGTATTGTGTGCAGGAAATCCATCCGGGTGTGGGAGAAGTGTCAAATAGATCAACTCACTCCTAGATTCAAAGCGATCCAAGACTCAGCTACTCTCAACTCCAAGTTTTGCATCAAAGGAAGACAGAGGGAGTTTCTCGTTCTCTAGCTACTTGATCATCTATCTCCAATTCTAAAATCTAAAAGATTCTTTTTGTAGAGCGTCTTAAAGTCATGTTTACTACTTTAAGAGCATTTTTCTAGACTGGGCAAGAATGGGAGTTCGCTCCCATTCCTTGGGCTAGTTCCTTTGTATATTAAGTTGTACTTTAGATCCTTTTTATTTCAGCCTAACGTTTGATTTTCTTTTGCAACCCACAGCTTGAGCGTGAAAAGCGAGGAGCTTGAGAACAAGATGGCAAAAGGCAATTGATCCTCCTTGCATGCGAAGGCTTCCATTACTCCAAAATGGAGTTTTAGGAGGCCGTAAACACCTTTAGGACATCAGCAAATTTGATCTTTTTCGTAGACCTTGGAGCCTTGAAAATTTCATATTTTGAAGGTTTTCTCCATAAGTTGTGTTGTCAATTTTTGAGGAGGGGATTAAGCCTTTTTTCCAAGCTCTTTATGCATAGAAGGAGCTCCTTTTGGGCAGCCTTCTTAAAGGTTGTTTTCTTCTCTTGTAATCAACAATAAAATAACTCGTTTTTGCTAGAGGGAGCTTGGGATATTTTTCCCATGGTATCCCCCTTCCTTGGTTGAAAAGGAAGGAATTTCTTGGGTCGATTGATTTATTTTCTGATTTTTCTTTTATACATGCTAATAAATTAACAACTAATGCACTCTACATTCATCTAATTAAATTTCGGTTAAATTAAACTTACATGCATAAGCCTCAATGCTACAAACTTGAGCAAAATCTCTTTTATAAATGTGAGCAATTCGCATATTTGGCAAAATTCCATTTGCTTTAATGTTTATGCTTCATGCATGTTGAAAAACCATTAAGCACCATTTTTATAAGAACTTATTTCATTCCACTTGCCATTAAAATGGTACAACACATAAGTTTATTTGTTTCTCTCAAAGTTTGTTTTATTATTGCAAGTAAGCTCCATCTCATCTCTTGTGGAAAATTTGCATGTATCATTTAAATGAAATTAATCAACATTCATTTCACACAAGCAACTCTTTAAAACTTACCTCCAACATAAGTTGGTTGTATAGACTCCTAGGGACCCTCTACTCTCTTATTGACTCCTCACTATGAGATCCACATAATTCGGGTGAAGATGAGGTCTGGGGATTGAAGAGTTGAATCGAAATATTTGTTGGAGAGAAAGTTCAACTAAAATGAACCAAGAGCACTCTTCATCACATTTCCCTTTTTATGTTTGTTAATCTCATGTAAGTAGTGTGATGTTTACTTACTAATTTCACAAAGTTTAATTTCATCTTCAACATCTATTTTTTTTTGTTTCGAATTATGTTAATATATGTCTAAATATTGAGATTTGGTTATCCTTTAATCATTTTATCCTGCAAATATCTTATGCTAACATCTTTTGTTTCCATTTTAGGATTATTGTGTTCTCAGCTTTTGAGCATTATTCTTGAGCACTTTATTTATAGGTACTGGTTGAATGATTTGATACTATTATTGCAAAGTTGCTTATAAAATGCTCATAAATCTTTAAAAGTAATCCAATTTCACTCTAACAATTCTCCTAAAAACTCAATCTTTAACTTAGTTTTCCTATTAGGGACCACCCCTCATAGCTAACTTAGGAGATAGCTTAAACAGAGAGAGTCGGGAGTAGGTGACAGCCCCTTCTCTGAATTCTTTGCCACCAACCACACCTTGTGGGGTTAAAGGCTTTTTCCATTAACTTGTAGGTAGGTGCAAGCGGTAAGGAAAGTTAAAAGGGCCAAAGAGGCCATCAAGACTTTCTATAAGGGAAATGAACCTAAATATCTCCTTATATGGCAAATTATTGATTCCAGGTGGGACATGCAACTACATTCACCATTGCATGCAGCAGGAGCATATCTCAATCTAACCTTATTCTATAATGAGGAGTCTAAAATTGAAAGAGACCCTGAGGTGATGAGAGGAGTCATGATATGCATTGAGAAGATGTTCCTAGATGTAGATATTCAAGACAAAATCAACCTACAAGGAGATGTGTAGAAGGAAGCATCTGGCATGTTTGGATTCAACTCAAGCCAACGTCTCAAGGACAAGAAAATGCCTTGTAAGTAGAAATTGTTAGAACTTAGCTTGTAATTTGCTAGTTCTCTTTTATATGTTTGGCATTGGAAACTCATAATCTTTGTTGTTAATTTTTTACAGCTCCTTGGTTGATAGATTGTGCCTCTTAGGCACTGCAATTACAAGAATTCACCATCAGATTTTAGAGTCAACCCTGCAGTGCTTCTTCTTGTGAGCACAATTGGTCAGTGTTTGAGCACATGCACAGCAAAAAGTGAAACAGGTTGAAGCATGAGAAGTTGGAGAAGTTGGTTTTCATCTACTACAACCTTCGAATGCTCACAAAACAAGTGCAACCAAAGGACACAGATCCAATTTTATTGGATACTATTGATTTAGAGTCTGATTGGGTTGTGGACGAGGAGCCCACTGATTTGAGTTGGCTTGATGAAGAGATTGAGGATATCTCTAGTTTGTCATCTCAAATGGTGACTCCCAATACAGCTACCTCACAGTTGTTTCAGCCTTCCAATGCTACCATGACCTCCACGAGGGCCTTATTATAGGCGTGGTCGTCCATGAGTGATGAGACTCAAGATTGTTATGAGACAATCATTTATCATTTATGACATGTATTTGAATTTTGAACTTGCTAACATTTTTTTATTTTAATTATGGAATCATGATTCCTTTTCTTATTCAGTATCTAAATGTTTTGCTTACAAAAATCAAATGTTATGTTGTACTTTTATAGATATGAGATGATGTTATGAACTATTGCATGTATTGTGGTTTTTATAACTTATAAGGACTGGAATTTTCATTAGAATCTTTTTTCTGCTTAAAATTTACCATATTTTAAATTTTTTTTGCATATTGACGAGTCTTATACGAGTTTTATACGGGTCATTCCCAAGTCTTATACGAGTCGACGAGTCAATATTTGGACGAGTCTTATATGAGTACGAGTCATGCAACATTGGGAAGAACGACATATTCCAAGCAACGCCACAAGAAGCGCGATTAGGGCCTGCTCTAGGCTTGCGCAGAGGCTAGCGCAGGGGAAATTCAAGTGGCCCAGATTGAGCCAGATTTGGAGCCGGATCAATTGCGGAGTGAGATAAATTGTCTCACAAATTATTTTCTCACAAATTATTTGGCCATATTATTTGGCCAAAGGATTGACAGTCATGCATCCAAATTATTGTACTCAAATTTTACAAATGCACAATAATAAAATAAACCCTCATCTGTTGCACCGGTTTTCGCTTTGGGGTTTTTCAGAGGACATTAGTCCAAAATTATTGGTGTCAATTTTATTGTGTGCATCTATTTTCTCAGTTCCAGTTTATTTTTCGCAACATAATTTTATTGTGAGGAATTGCAATGTGATTTATTCGTTATTTGTCGTAACAAATAAACTACATAATTAATTAGTTAGACGAATAAATTTCCAATTGTTGCAATTCAAGGAAATTTCACAAAAAATGGGGTCCACTTGATGATTTGCATGGATTTCTAGGGGCCAACCCCTAGAAGATGATGTATGGAGCACTCTTGACTCACTTTGGCACAAAGAGAGCTCAACGCATTACTCCAAGAGGACCACACAGTGATGACGTCAACATTTTGACCCTCTTGTGGCTTTATCTTTATGATTTTTCATTGGTTACGTGGTTGGCTTGTAACCACAATTAGTTTTGCCCTCCATATGACAACTAAGAGGGGCTTCTAGGCTAAAATTAGACTTGATAGATCATGTATAAATAGATGAGAGCTCATTTGAGTTGCTCATCATCATCATGCTTGGATTGGATCTCTTACAAAGAACTCGCCCTTGTTTCTTTGGCTATTGGAGAATATTTTGGAATGCATTTTGACATTTGGAGCTAATTCGCATTTCTTCTTTGGAGTTATTTCTTGGATCTTGGATGGATATATTGCATGTCATCTTGTATGTGCTTAATGTTGATGGATTTTTCCTCTTAAATTTGTTTAATGTATGGAATTGTTGCTTCTAGAATGTGCTAATTGTGCCCTAATTATTGAAAATTAATTTTGGAAGGATTTATAGTTGAGCATTGCATATGTTATTCAATGTATGGCATGTAATGAATGTTCCTAGTGGAGGGAATTTTCGAACTCTCCATGAAATTCCATTATCTTTGAATTGGGTAAATGCGTAAACGCGGTACGTAGGGCATCATTTTTAAGCCTCCTTAGAGACTATTTAGCCCATCTTCAACATCCTAAGACTCCATATGCCCAAAGGATAAGGCACTAATCCAAGTCCTTGGTGGTTATCTCTACTTTTCATCCATAATTTTTCCTCTTGAAATTTGATCCATTTAAGGCTAGGGCGAAAATCTAGGGCTTATAGCGAAATTTTATGGAGGAGATTTTTTGGAAATTCAAGTGTTAGGTCCCTATATCACTAGTATAGTCCCTTATTATTGTTAGTGTAAACCCCTTATTGTTATTATTGTACCCTTGTAACCCCCATTTTGTTATTATTGTGCCCTTAAATTATTATTGTTAGATCGGCTAGGATTACATTGTGGCCCACTAGGATTACATTATGGCCCCATGGACTCCTATATATAGAAAGGAGGTTTTGTAAATTGTATCATCCAAGAATTGTTCATTCATGTAATGTATTGGAGGTTGCCCCCTCGAAGTGGCTTATTTCTAAGGCGTTGATATCTCTTTTCTTCTCTTTTTGGAGCTAGTTTCCCAACATTTGGTATCAGAGCTTTGGATTCTAGGGTTTCGCTGCTCCAAACAGGTCATCGTGGAATTTTCTCTATAAATTTTTTTCTACGAATTTTCAGAAGCTTAAATTTTTAGACAAACAGAAATCTGAAGTTGTCTAAAATTTCGAGCTTGTGGAGTTTGTAATATTTGCGGAGATAAGTCTGTGGAAATTGAGTATTTTCGGGCTCTAAGCAGGTCATCGTGGTATTTGCGTGCCTATTTTCTCATAGAGGTTCAAAATCTGAAATTTCTATGTATTTGAAATCCTAAGGAAACTCGTAAAAAAATTTCAGAGCTTGGTTCGCAATATTTTTGGAGATATGATCTATGGAAGGTAGTGCTTTTTCAGGCTCCCGAATTTCATCTCAAAAAGGTGATCGTGGGAAAATTTCAATAACTCTCTCTCTGAGCATCGGATTGGAGTGTTGTAAAAAGTGGTCGCAAGTGAACAGAATGTAGTTTCTTGGCTATCAATTTCGAGACGAAGGGCGAAACGATGACATGTGGCAAGTGGAAATTTACAAGTTCGCTATACTGAACCAGTCCATAATTAGGTCACTGTGGGATATTGGACATAACTTTGTCTTGGAGAATCCAAATCAAGTCATACCTGTGGCATTCAAAAGATAATTCAGAGGGATACTTCAGAGCTGAATTTCAGATATTGAAGAGCCGCAATCATAGAGATAATACAATTTCAATATTGGGCTCCTCAAAAGCAAGTAAAGGTGTGTATTTTTTTCCGAATTGCATAAGTCTTGTTTGAAGAATCAAGTTGAATTGATTGCAAGGGCATATTGTAGAATAGATATCAGTATTGGATTATAAAATGGCCCCTAAAAAGAATTCAACACCCATTAAACCTTTGGAAAGCTCTACTATGACTCATGAAGACGAAGAATGGCAACATGACATATCAAAATTACAAGAGCAAGTGCAACAAATTTCGCTCTCGCAAAGAGCAACAAAAAATGACATGGAAGTTTTGAAGAAAGGCATGGAATCTAAGATATATGGCATGGAATCTAAGATTGATGGCATGGAGGCTGGCATGGAATCTAAGATGGATGACATGGAAGCTAAGATCGATGAGAAAATGGAAAACATGAAGAATTTCCTAAAAGCAGACATGGAAGGTTTGACAAAGTTGATACAAGAAAGGTTTCCTAATGGTGAAAAGATAGTAGAAGAACCTCATGATGAGAACAAAATAAATGTTAATGGTGATTTCATAAACTCTAATGTTGGCGGGAAGAACCACCATATTCCAAAGATGGATATGAGGAAGTTTGATGGAAAGGATCCTGTAACATGGATACTACAGATGGAGCAATATTTTGATCTCCATAACGTGCAAAACACACCAAAGGTACGCATTGCAACTTTACATTTAGAACAAAATACATTTGTATGGTATCAATGGCTTTGCTCCCGTAAAAAAATTGTCACTTGGTCAATTTTTACGGAGGAAATGATAGCACATTATGAGGATACAAAGAGCAACACCTTCTTTACCCAATTGATAAATCTCAAACAAAAGGGTTTAGTGGGGCAACACATTGAGGACTTCCAAAAATTGAATATAAGGGTAACTAATATTGCAGAGGAACACAAGATTGATCTCTTCATAGGCACTCTAAAGGATAACATCCAACATGAAGTTCGTGTTTTGGAACCTGATTCATTGGAGAAGGCATTCAGGTTGGAAAGAAAAGTTGAATGTAAAATTATGGCGACAACGAAGCCTGCCACTCAATTCTATAAAGAAGAAAGTGTTGCTACGCCTAGATTTCCACCGGCTTACATTCCAAATGACCCTCAAGCCTTCTTTTATAATCTTCTCATTGAAGAATCAACGGCCCAGATTAGAAGTTTAATCAAAGACTAAGATTAAAACTTGACTTGATCTTCATTCTATAGAAGATTCACACTCTATTTTATTAATACCCATTAATTATTTAATTTTCCTAAGTTTAGACTTAGGGTCTTCATTAAAATAATTAATTATTTTAATAAAACATGAACTGAGTGAAATTTCCACCAACGATTTCTAGGTTCTTTGGAATACTGGTGTCTAAGACTCCTCACCAAATTTCAAACTTAGATCACTTTCCAATGCTACAAAAATCAACACTCCCTCTTAGCGAGGAAAGTGTTCTAGCAATATGCCTGCTGCAGACTACTCTAACCTTGAAGCATCCTCTGCAATGTCGATGCTCGATTGTTGTTGCCCCTCATTTGCTGAGCTATTGCCTTCTATACTATTGCCAATGATACTGCCACTGTCACTGACTCATCTGCACTGCAACTCCCTCTCAATTTTGCACCAGTCCATTTCTGTGATTGAAATGGATTATTGATCATCCCCATCTTCTCTCTGAAGTAGACAAACTTTGTCTTTCCCAGAGCCTTAGTGAGGATGTTTGCCACCTATTCTCCTATCAGAGTGTACTCCAATTGTACAGCTCCCCGCTAGATACAGTCTCTAATGAAATGACACCTGATGTCAATGTGCTTCGACCGATCATGAAACACAGGATTTTCAGATAGCTTTATCCAACTCTGATTATCACATAGAATGTTGGTCGCTTCCATCTTTTCCTTGAGTAGATTCACAAGCAGCGTCCTAAGCCATATGGCCTCGCATGAAGTAGTGCTTGCAGCCATATATTCCGCCTTAGCTGAGCTTAGAGCCATGGACTTCTGTTTCCTGCTGCACCATGAGGTCATTCTTGATCGAACATTGAAACAGTACCCATTGGTACTTTTCCAATCTACTGGGCTCCCAGCCCAATCTACGTTAGTGAACCCACCCAATCTGATGTCATTGCCTCTAGTGTATCTCAATCCAAGCTCAATTGTTCCCTGCAAATATCTGAGAACATGCTTGGTTGCTTCCCAATGTGCCCTCCTTAGTTCCACCATGAACTGACTGAGGGTGTTGACAACATAACAAATGTTTGGCCTAGTGTTGACTAGATACATCAGGGACCCTATGAGCTGCCAATGCAAGGTAGGATCAACCTCATCAACTTCAGAAGTATCAATCTTCTTCCAGTTGGTGATCATTGGTGTAGCCATGGGTGTACAGTCCTCCGTCTTGAACCTCTTAAAGGTTTTTGTAGCATATCTCCCTTGACCAACGAAGATCTCACCCATCTGCAGCCAAACTTCCAACCCCAGAAAATAATGCATTAGCCCCAGATCCTTCTTGTTGAATTTTGTAGCTAAATTCTCCTTGCAGTCCTTCATGAGCCTAGATGATCCTGTTAGGAATAGATCATCTACGTACAACACAGTATTAAAGGTTCATCCCCTACTCTCAGATAGTATAGATTGGGATCTGCGTCACTCTTGACGAATCCCATCTTCTGCAAGTAGCTATCAATTCGACCATACCAAGCTCTAGGGGCTTGCTTGAGACCATACACGGCTTTCTTAAGCCTACACACATGAGTCTTCTGCTCATGCATCTCAAAGCCCTCTGGTTGTTTGATATATACTTCTTCTATCACCCCATTAAAGAATGCAGACTTGACGTCCATCTGGTGAATCTCCCATCCCATCTACACAGCAAGGGATATCATGGATCTAATAGAGGTATATCTAGCAACTGGGGCAGAGGTCTCTTCATAGTCTACCCCTTCCTTCTTAGCATAGCCCTTTGCCAGAAACCTGGCTTTGAATTTTTCTACGCTGCCATCTGCAGCATATTTGATCTTGTAGATTCATCTCGAACCCACAACTGATCTGTTCTGAGGCCTAGGAACCAACTCCCAGACATCATTTATCATGATGGAACTGTACTTTCCAACATTGCATCAACCCAAACCTGATGTTGAGCTGCCTCCTAAAAACTAGAGGGTTCCCCAACCTAGGCTACCAAGGCTTGGTACCTATCCGGTTGCTTACGCTGCCTTTTCTCATTTCTGGGGGCCCCCACAAACTCCTCTGCATCCTTCAAAATTTGTCGTAATTCCCTACTTGTCCTACCACTGGTAGTGGGTGGCTCTACCTACTCCCCCTCCTACAAATCTTCTGGAGATGAATCCCTCGGATCTTTCTGCCTTAGAGAAGCACTCGGGCTAACCTCAGCTGGTCGTAGAGGCTGGACCAGTAAGTCATCTTCAGACTGCGTTGCTAAAGGCATCTCTTGGGATTTTCTGAAAGCTCTTTCCTCCATGAACTTTGCATCCCGCCGCATTACAACCTTCCTGCTCCCAGGAATGTAGATTCTATAAGCCTTAGCATTTTCACTGTATCCCACCAGACACCCTTTTTTCAGCAGTCCTATCCAATTTCTTCCTCTTTTCTTCAGATACATGGCAGTATGCCACACTACCAAAGATCCTGAAGTGGCTTACCTCTGGCTTCCTGCCAGTAAAGACACTTTCTAGAGTGATCTTACCAAATGCATTATGAAGAAACTTGTTCTGAACATATACAGTTGTATTACAAGCATAAGAATCACTCACATAGACACAGCTATTTTTGGACAACTGCCCCGGAAAAACTCAATGTGGGAAAACCGGTGCAGCAGATGAGCGTTTATATATTAATCTTCAGCAACGAAATCTTTACAAGGAAAGTCTAACAGAAATAACTGAGAAATTTTCTCAACATACACCTGAGATAATTCTTCTTCAGTCCTCAGAAGAATTTCTGACACTTGAGGGGTTCACTGGCCCTCCTGCGTCATTTTGCATACCTCCTACTCTCTGCGCAGAGCCAGCGTAAGCCTGCGTCACTACTACATGAGCCCTTTGTGCTGCTCCTGACTGTTGCCTTTCTGTTTCCCTGCTTCCTCCTTCACTCGTGCCCTGACACTGCTGATGCCCTCTACTTCCTCCACCCTTGCAAATCTCCCTCTAAAATCGAATTCTTTTCCTTCAAAATCGACTTCACTCGAGTTACTGAATGCTTGCTCGACTTACTTTCCAAATGACCCTTAAGCCTTCGTTTATAATCTTCTCATTGAAGAATCGACGGCCCAGATTAGAAGTTTAATCAATGACTAAGATTAAAACTTGACTTGATCTTCGTTCTCTAGAAGATTCATACTCTGTTTTATTAATACCCATTAATTATTTAATTTTCCTAAGTTTAGACTTAGGGTCTTCATTAAAATAATTAATTATTTTGATAAAACATGAACCGAGTGAAATTTCCACAAACAGTTTCTGGGTTCTTTGGAATACTGGTGTCTAAGCCTCCTCACCAAATTTGAGACTTAGATCACTTTCCGATGCTACAAAAATCAACACTCCCTCTTAGCGAGGAAAGTGTTCTAGCAATATGCCTGCTACAAACTACTCTAACCCTGAAGCATCCTCTACAATGTCGATGCTCGGTTGTTGCTGCCCCGCATTTGCTGCGTTGCTGCCTTCTGTACTGTTGCCCATGACACTGCCACTGTCACTGCCTCATCTGTACTACAACTGCCTCTCAATTTTGCATCAGTCCATTTCTGTTATTGAAATGGATTATTGATCATCCCCATCTTCTCTCTAAAGTAGACAAACTTTGTCTTTCCCAGAGCCTTAGTGAGGATGTTTGCCACATGTTCTCCTATCAGAGTGTACTGCAATTGTACAGCTCCCTGTTGGACACAGTCTTTGATGAAATGACACCTGATGTCAATGTGCTTCGACTGATCATGAAACACAGGATTTTCAAAGAGCTTTATGAACTCTGATTATCACATAGAATGTTGGTCGCTTCCATCTTTTCCTTGAGTAGATTCATAAGCAGCCTCCTAAGCCATATGGCCTCGCACGAAGTAGTGCTTGCAGCCATACATTTCGCCTCAGTTGAGCTTAGAGCCACAGAATTTTGTTTCCTGCTGCACCATGAGGTCATTCTTGATCGAACATTGAAACAGTACCCATTGGTACTTTTCCAATCTACTGGGCTCCCAGCCTAATCTATGTCAGTGAACCCACCCAATCTGATGTCATTGCCTCTACTGTATCTCAATCCAAGCTCGACTGTTCCCTACAAATATTTGAAAACATGCTTGGTTGCTTCCCAATGTGCCCTCCTTGGTTCCACCGTGAACTGACTGAGGGTGTTGACAACATAACAAATGTTTGGCCTAGTGTTAACTAGATACATTAGCGACCCTATGAGCTGCCTATACAAGGTAGGATCAGCCTCATCATCTGCAAAAGTATCAATCTTCCTCCAGTTGGTGATCATTGGTGTAGCCATGGGTCTACAGTCCTCCGTCTTGAACCTCTTCAAGATTTTTGTAGCATATCTCGCTTGACCAAGGAAGATCTCACCCATCTACTGCCAAACTTCCAACCCCAAAAAATAATGCATCAGTCCCAGATCCTTCTTGTCGAATTTTGCAGCTAAATTCTCTTTGCAGTCCTTGATGAGCCTAGATGATCCTGTTAGGAAGATCATCTACGTACAACACCAGTATTAAAGGTTCATCCCCTACTCTCAGATAGTATAGATTGGGATCTACGTCACTCTTAACGAATCCCATCTTCTGCAAGTAGCTATCAATTCGACCATACCAAGCTCTAGGGGCTTGCTTGAGACCATACACGACTTTCTTAAGCCTACACACATGAGTCTTCTACTCATGCATCTCAAAGCCCTCTGGTTGTTCGATATATACTTCTTCTATCACCCCATTAAAGAATGCAGTCTTGACGTCCATCTGGTGAATCTCCCATCCCATCTACACAGCAAGGGATATCACGAATCTAATAGAAGTATATCTAGCAACTGGGGTAGAGGTCTCTTCATAGTCTACCCCTTCCTTCTTAGCATACCCCTTTTCCAGAAACTTGGCTTTGAATTTTTCTACGTTGCCATCTGCAGCATATTTGATCTTGTAGATCCATCTCGAACCCACAATTGATCTGTTCTGAGGCCTAGGAACCACCTTCCAGACATTATTCATCATGATGGAACTCTTCCAACATTGTATCGACCCATACCTGATGTTGAGCTGCCTCCTGAAAACTAGAGGGTTCCCTAACCTAGGCTACCAATGCTTGGTACCTATCCGGTTGCTTACGCTGCCTCTTCTCATTTCTGGGGGCCCCCACAAACTCCTCTGCATCCTTCAAAATTTGTCGTAATTCCCTACTCGTCCTACCACTGGTAGTGGGTGGCTCTACCTGCTCCCCCTCCTACAAACCTTCTGGAGATGAATCCCTCGGATCTTTCTGCCTTGGAGAAGCACTCGGGCTAACCTCAGCTGGTCGTAGAGGCTGGATAAGTGAGTCACCTTCAGACTACATTGCTAAAGGCATCTCTCGAGATTTTCTGAAAGCTCTTTCCTCCATGAACTTTGCATCCCGCCGCACTACAACCTTCTTGCTCCCAGGAATGTAGATTTTGTAAGCCTTAGCATTTTCACTGTATCCCACCAAACACCCATTTTCAGCAGTCCTATCCAATTTCTTCCTCTTTTCTTCAGGTACATACCAAAGATCCTGAAGTGGCTTACCTCTGGCTTCCTGCCAGTAAAGACACTTTCTGGAGTGATCTTACCAAATGCATTATGAGGAACCTTGTTCTGAACATATACAGTTGTACTACAAGCATAAGAATCACTCACATAGACATAGCTATTTTTCGAAAAGTGCCCCGAAAAAACTCAATGTGGGAAAACTGGTGCAGCAGATGAGAGTTTATATAATAATCTTCAGTGGCGAAATCTTTACAAGGAAAGTCTAACAGAAATAACAGAGAAATTTTCTCAAGATACACCTGAGATAATTCTTCTTCAGTCCTCGGAAGAATTTCTGACACTTGAGGGGTTCACTGGCCCTCCCTGCGTCATTTTGCATACCTCCTGCTCTCTGCGCAGAGCCAGCATAAGCCCACGTCACTACTACATGAGCCCTATGTCCTGCTACTGAGTGTTGCCTTTCTGTTTTCCTGCTTCCTCCTTCCCTCGTGCCCTAACACTGTTGATGCCCTCTACTTCCTCCACGTTTGCAAATTCCCTCTAAAATTAAATTCTTTTCCTTCAAAATCGACTTCACTCGGGTTACTGGACGCTTGCCCGGCTTACTTTCCAAATGACCCTCAAGCCTTCTTTTATAATCTTCTCATTGAAGAATCAACGGCCCAAATTAGAAGTTTAATCAATGACTAAGATTAAAACTTGACTTGATCTTCGTTCTCTAGAAGATTCACACTCTATTTTATTAATACCCATTAATTATTTAATTTTCCTAAGTTTAGACTTGGGGTCTTCATTAAAATAATTAATTATTTTAATAAAACATCAACCGAGTTAAATTTCCACAAACGGTTTCTGGGTTGTTTGGAATACTGGTGTCTAAGCCTCCTCACCAAATTTGAGACTTAGATCACTTTCCAATGCTACAAAAATCAACACTCCCTCTTAGCGAGGAAAGTGTTCTAGCAATATGCCTGCTACAGACTACTCTAACCCTGAAGCATCCTCTGCAATGTCGATGCTCGGTTGTTATTGCCCCTCATTTGCTGCGCTACTACCTTCTGTACTGTTGCCCATGACACTGCCACTGTCACTGCCTCATCTGTACTGCAGCTCCCTCCCAATTTTGCATCAGTCCATTTCTGTTATTGAAATGGATTATTGATCATCCCCATCTTCTCTCTGAAGTAGACAAACTTTGTCTTTCCCAGAGCCTTAGTGAGGATGTTTGCCACCTGTTCTCCTGTCAGAGTGTACTGCAATTGTACAGCTCCCCGCTGGACACAGTCTCTGATGAAATGACACCTAATGTCAATGTGCTTCGACTGATCATGAAACATAGGATTTCCAGAGAGCTTTACGCAACTCTGATTATCACATAGAATGTTGGTCGCTTCCATCTTTTCCTTGAGTAGATTCACAAGTAGCCTCCTAAGCCATATGGCCTCGCACGAAGTAGTGCTTGCAGCCATATATTTTGCCTCAGCTGAGCTTAGAGCCACGGAGTTCTGTTTCTTGTTGCACCATGAGGTCATTCTTGATCGAACATTGAAACAGTACCCATTAATACTTTTCCAATCTACTCGGCTCCCAGCCCAATCAGCGTCAGTGAACCCACCCAATCTGATGTCATTGCCTCTGGTGTATCTCAATACAAGCTCGACTGTTCCCTACAAATATCTGAGAACATGCTTGGTTGCTTCCCAATGTGCCCTCCTTGGTTCCACCATGAACTAACTGAGGGTGTTGACAACATAACAAATGTTTGGCCTAGTGTTGACTAGATACATTAGGGACACTATGAGCTGCCTATACAAGGTAAGATCAGCCTCATCATCTTCAGAAGTATCAATCTTCCTCCAGTTGGTGATCATTGGTGTAGCCATGGGTTTACAGTTCTCCATCTTGAACCTCTTCAAGATTTTTGTAGCATATCTCCCTTGACTAACGAAGATCTCACCCATCTGCTGCCAAACTTCCAACCCCAGAAAATAATGCATCAGCCCCAGATCCCTCTTGTCGAATTTTGTAACTAAATTCTCTTTGCAATCCTTGATGAGCCTAGATGATCCTGTTAGGAATAGATCATCTACGTACAACACTAGTATTAAAGGTTCATCCCCTACTCTCAGATAGTATAGATTTGGATCTGCGTCACTCTTGACGAATCCCATCTTCTGCAAGTAGCTATCAATTCGACCATACCAAGCTCCAGGGGCTTGCTTGAGACTATATGCGGCTTTCTTAAGCCTACACACGAGTCTTTTACTCATGCATCTCAAAGCCCACTGGTTGTTCGATATATACTTCTTCTATCACCCCATTAAAAATGCAGTCTTGACGTCCATATGGTGAATCTCCCATCCCATCTACAAAGCAAGGGATATCACGGATCTAATAGAAGTATATCTAGCAACTGGGGCAAAGGTCTCTTCATAGTCTACCCCTTCCTTCTTAGCATACGCCTTTGCCAGAAACCTGGCTTTGAATTTTTCTACGCTGCCATCTGCAGCATATTTGATCTTGTAGATCCATCTCGAACCCACAACTGATCTGTTTTGAGGCCTAGGAACCACCTCCCAGACATAATTTATGATGATGGAACTATACTCTTCCAACATTGCATCAACCCAAACCTGATGTTGAGCTGCCTCCTGAAAACTAGAGGGTTCCCCAACCTAGGCTACCAAGGCTTGGTACCTATCCGGTTGCTTACGCTGCCTCTTCTCATTTCTGGGGGCCCCCACAAACTCCTCTACATCCTTCAAAATTTGTCGTAATTCCCCACTTGTCCTACCACTGGTAGTGGGTGGCTCTACCTGCTCCCCCTCCTACAAATCTTCTGGAGATGAATCCCTCGGATCTTTCTGCCTTGGAGAAGCACTCGGGCTAACCTTAGTTGGTCATAGAGGCTAGACCAGTGAGTCATCTTCAGACTGTGTTGCTAAAGGCATCTCTCGAGATTTTCTGAAAGCTCTTTCCTCCATGCACTTTGCATCCCGCCGCACTACAACCTTCTTGCTCCCGGGAATGTAGATTCTGTAAGCCTTAGCATTTTCATTGTATCCCTCTAGACACCCTTTTTCAGCAGTCCTATCCAATTTCTTCCTCTTTTCTTCAGGTACATGGCAGTATGCCACACTACCAAAGATCCTAAAGTGGCTTACCTCTAGCTTCCTGCCAGTAAAGACACTTTCTGGAGTGATCTTACCAAATGCATTATGAGGAACCTTGTTCTGAACATATACAGTTGTATTACAAGCTTCAGCCCATAGGAATTTAGGCATGTCTTGATCATACAGCATTGCCCTTGTAGCTTCGACAATAGTTCTATTCTTCCTTTCTGCGATTGCATTCTGCTAGGGATTATATGGAGCAATCCACTCTCTTCTGATGCCTTCCCTTGTGCAGAACGTTGTAAAGCCTTCATTTATGTAATCTCCACCATTGTCTAATCGCAGTATCTTTATCCACTTTCCTGTCAGATTTTCAACCAGAGCTTTAAACTCCTTGAATCGATCAAAGACTTCGTCCTTGGTCTTTAGAAGTAGATCCAAGTCTTCCTGGAGTAGTCATCAATATAGGTGACGAAATATTTGGCACCACTAAGAGCTCTACTGGACATTGGTCCGCAGATGTCCGATTGTATTAATCCCAACACACTCTTAGCCCTATTGTTGCTTCCGAGGTACGTTGCCTTGGCATATTTCCCCAATACGCACCCTCTGCAGACATCATCTCACTTGGTGCTAATTCAGGAACTCCTGTGACGGTCTTCTTGTGAATTCTCAAAGCCCCATGGTGCAAGTGCCCCATTCTCCTGTGCCATAGTTCATTCAAATCCTTCTCATCATTGTTGCCTATCAACACCATTGGAGATTCGAGCTGCAAATTATAGAGTTTATTGCTCCTGACTCCGATTTGTGCCTTCTTCTTCCAACTCGAGTGTTTGACGTATACTCTTTTTCCAATGAAGTAAACAACATAGCCTTTGTTTTGAAGCTGAGACACGGAGAGTAAGTTCATCCCCAAACCAGGCACATGCAAAACATTAGTGGCACGAAGCTTACTACCCGCTTTGGTTTAAGACACTATGGTTCCTCTTCCCAGAGGGTTGCATTTTGCCTTATTGCCCATGGTGATTTGAAAGTTCATCTGCTCTTCTCGGTAGTTGGAGAAACATTCTCGTACCCCCTTCATGTGTGTAGAAGCTCCACTGTCAATATACCAAATCTCTGGAGAAGCAAAGCTTGACACACAAGCAAATTCTTCTTCCAGTCTGGGTGCCAATACAGAGATGTCGTGATCTATTTGTTCTTTCATGCTTTCCCTTCTCTCTGGAGAACTGCGTGAACCCTTCCGAGTTGTTGCTGCAGCAACGTCTGGTCTTTGTTCCTTTGCAGTTTCTCCACTCCTATTACTCATCTCAAGCTCTGATACCATGTGAAAATTTCAATACTAAAATACTACTGCAGTGATAGATTTATTTCTCTTACTTATTCTTCTAATAAGTAATTTACAGAATTCTTCCAATAAATTTTGAAATAAACACTAATGCAGTAATCACCCAAGTATATGAAGAGAACAGAACAATAAAAAATACAAGCATAAGAATCAATCACATGGACAGTTATTTTTGGACAATTGTCCCCGGAAAAACCCAATGTGGGAAAACCGGTGCAGCAGATGAGGGTTTATATATTAATCTTCAGTAGTGAAATATTTACAAGGAAAGTCTAACAGAAATAACTAAGAAATTTTCTCAAGATGCACCTGAGATAATTCTTATTCAGTCCTCAAAAGAATTTCTGACACCTGAGGGGTTCACTGGCCCTCCTTGCCTCATTCTGCGTACCACTCTACGCGGAGCCAACGTAAGCCTGCATCACTACTGCGTGAGGCCTCTACGTTGCTCCTGAGTGTTGCCTTTCTGCTTCCCTGCTTCCTCCTTACCTCGTGCCCTGACACTGTTGATGCCCTCTGCTTCCTCCACCCTTGCAAATCTCCCTCTGAAATGGAATTCTTTTCCTTCATAATTGACTTCCTTCAGGTTACTGAACGGTTGCCCGGCTTACTTTCCAAATGACCTTCAAGCCTTCTTTTATAATCTTCTCATTGAAGAATCAACGTCCCAGATTAGAATTTTAATCAATGGTTAAGATTAAAACATGACTTTATCTTCGTTCTCTAGAAGATTCACACTCTGTTTTATTAATACCCATTAATTATTTAATTTCCCTAAGTTTAGACTTAGGGTCTTCATTAGAATGATTAATTATTTTGGTAAAACATGAACCGAGTGAAATTTCCACAAACGATTACGGTTCTTTGGAATATTGGTGTCTAAGGCTCCTCACCAAATTTGAGAATTAGATCACTTTCCGATGCTACAAAAATCAACATCACATTCCACCAAGGGTCACACCACATCATTAAAGCCGACCTAAGCATCCCTGCTCAAACACCATTAAATCATAAGACAAAATTTGTTTTCATCGATATTTTTCCACATCATCGAAGCCTTAGGTGCTCCTTATCCCTTCAAGGATGCCCCACATGCTCTCAATGAATAAAATATTGTTTTCTCCTCTTGGTCTTGCGCCCACAACTTTGGTTATAAAACCCACTTTTGTGGGTCAACTCCTCACAAACCCAGTACCCCAAGGGTTGTGGGAGTACCTCCCAAGCTACACAAATCAACAGTTTTTCCCTCCATTTGACAACTAAGAGGGGCTTCTAGGCTAAAATTAGATTTGATAGATCATGTATAAATAAATGAGAGTTCATTTGAATTCCTCATCATCTTCACGCTCAGATTGGATCTCTTGAGAAGAACTCGCACTTGTTTCTTTGGCTATTGAGAATCTTTTGGAATGCATTTTGACATTTGGAGCTAATTCTTATTTCTTCTTTGGAGCTATTTCTTGGATCTTGGATGGAAATATTGCATGTCAACTTGTAAGTGCTTAATGTTGATGGAATTTTAAGCTTGAATTTGTTTAATATATGGAATTTTTGCTTCTAGAATGTGCTAATTGTGCCATAATTATTATAAAATAATTTTGGAAGGCTCTCTGGTTGAGCATTGCATATGTTATTCGATGTATGGCATGTAATAAATGCTCCTAGTGGAGGACATTCTCGAACTCTCCATGAAATTCCATTACCTTTGAAATGGGTAAATGCTTAAACATGTACCTAGGGCATCATTTTTAATCCTCCTTAGAGACGATTTAGCTCATCTTGAACATCCTAAGACTCCATATGCACAAAGGACAAGGCACTTAGCCAAGCCCTTGGTGGTTATCTCTACTTTTCATCCATATTTTTTCCTCTTAAAACTAGGTCCCTTTAAGGCTAGGGCTAAAATCAAGGGCTTGTAGCGAAATTTTAGGTAGGAGATGTTTTGGAAATTCAAAAGCCTAAACATCAAGCTTAGGGTCTAGGCTACCTATGCTCCAAGTTTGGTGGGAATCCTCTTGAGTTTCATCCATAAAATCTCTTGCCCTAGGTGTTGCTCCAAGAGGGAAAAGCTAGTTTCTTCTCCCTCAACTTGGGGACTTCTTTTAAGGTTGTATGAGCTTAGTACTTGTTGAAGTATATCTCAAGAAGCCTTTTCTCTCGGGCCTTGACCTTGTGAATACCTTTTACCATTGAAAAACCTCAAAAACCTAGGTAGTGTGCCTTCTTTTCTAGGGATTTTCTTAGAGAGTGATTTGCTTCTTTGAAACCTTGTAACTTTAGTGAGCCTCTCTTTCGAATGAGCTCTAGCTTGATCACTTTGTGCCCTATATCTAGCATAGCTATTCTAAGCGATCTCCTTCCTAACGGGACTCCTCCCATCGGTGAAAGTCCGTAAAGAGTAGGGGACGTTGGATGTGGTGACAATGGCCATTATCCCATCGTTAGCACTTAGTCGAACTCTTTGTCTTGTAGGGTTTCCTTCTCCAAGGCCTACTAGATTTTTTTATAACAGGAGGATCATCCACTACCCCTATTAGGTGCTCCCAAATGACAATGAAAGAAAATACGTCAAGGGGAGGAACAGTTCCTAGGCTAACCCTTCAATTGACAGGTGTATGTGGTAAGTGCAATGGTTAGGGGTGAACTTCATGAGAGGTGTCACAGTCTTGTACATAGGTTATGCAAGACCATCATCCATGAGCACCTTTGTAGAGGGAGAGCTTTGTGCCTGAGTCATCCTTTCCTCAACCTTTTTTTTTCCACCCTTTAATTAGCCTTTGCTTTGATTAGTTTGTTTAGCAAGCTTCATTGATATCATTTTAATCCCCATTTAGCATGGGCATTTTATTGCTCATTGGGGTTAGGATGTTCCTTTAAGTCCCTTTTACTTTGATAGGCATGATATGTATGGGACTAGGGATGATGGCTTCATATGAGGGGGTAGAAACTGAGCTATCCTAGCTTTTAACTTCATATTCATCCCTTGTCTTTAGTTTGCAATTTGACATTTGGCATTTTTTTTATTCTTTCTTGCAACAGCATCAACCTCTTGGCATTTCCAAGCCTCTTCTTCTCATAAGACGAGCTAAACAGGAAACCAATACGAGCAACTAACAACTACCAACCAAAATAAGGGATAATGGAGGAGGAGTAAGTGGAAAGTGTTAAGTATGGAAGAACATGGACAAGTTATCTCTATCAAACCTCCTATTTGTGCCCCAATTGGACAGTGAAAAAAAAAAACCCAGGGTGCCTCACTACACTAGAAGGAACGGATGAACACCAAGGTGAAATAAGGCAACAAGTATAACTCCCAAACATCATGATCCATTATTTGACTTCTGCCCATGATCCTTACTTAAATTCCTAAGATATAAACTGTAAGCACCTAGTATGAAACAATGTTGATGTACGGTGTACCTCATGCTTGTTGAACCACATTCCTCAGATAAGTATGCTGATCAAGTGAATGAGCTGACAAATACTGAGTAAGAGGCATCTGTAGAGCTGCTGCCTGAGAAGCACATAAGGCTGCTGCTGGAAATCTGCATCATGGGAGAAACATTTTCTCCTTCGGTTACCCATGATGTAGATGGGTACCAGGCTGCTCTACCACAACGCCACATACCCATTTGATGATGAGCAAACCCTGTTTGGAGTGTGGATTGGTATTCAAACAGCCTCGAAGGACTGACATTCATGATCTCTGATTGGCCATGCACACATGTTTCACTAGCAAACTATTCGTTTGGATACATTATCTGGCACATAAACTTGTCTCAAGACAACAAATGGCAGTGCCTGTAATTTCAAGCAACAACAGGTATAATGCCCATAGAAAAGCTTCCATTCATGAAAACATAACTAAGCACCTTTGCAGTACAATATATATGCAAAGCTTCACAAGCAGTTAACATCTGTGTCATGGCCATCCTATGCAGTCCACTGTAGAACTCAAAAATCTATAACCAACTGCTTTACGTAGTTGGAAATTTATCCTATGAACAACCCAATTCTTGCCCATTGATTTGTCTCTGACAGTCCAGCTTGCAAGTAGACATACCACCTTCCTTCCCATAACAAGGGATAGAATTATTTTCTTTAACATTTCCACTTTACACACAGCTTAGTCATAAGCCTCCTTGTGGAGATGTCCATAAGCTAGACCATTGGCACAGAAAGCACCTGACAGCCTATAGCTTTCTCAGGCAGTGTCAATATTGCACATGGCATAGATAATAACTTTGATCCTAAGGATTTCTATCTCATTAAGGCAGCTCCACAAAGCCAGCATAAAGAGAGTCATGTAATTAATCCTGAAAGGATTTACACATGGTTCTGAACAAAAATGCAGCACAGATTCTCTAGGAAATGTCTTCCCTGGTTATATGGCTATCTCTGTAAGGCTGAAGTCAACCAGAGATATAAGAAATGAAACAAACAATAAAGATCACAGGTAATCAAAGATAATAAATAAGGAAACTTTTCATAGGTCTCCTCCAACACTCCTCTGAGCCTTCCATTTTAAAAATGAAAAATAGAACCTATAAAAAACATTCACAGCAAATATGTTTACCAAATTCACATAAATTAGAAAGCTCTCCAATTTTTCGATCTTTAGGTCAATGTCTATGGCAATAAACATACTCTCGCTACATTTGTGGCAGACTGTCCACCTGCTATAAACCTTTGTTTGCCCTTTAACTAGGCACTCGGTAATTCGGCTTGAACCAAATGTACATATATAATTCTACCATTATATTTAGCCTTGGTTACCAATAAACCATTGTTTACCTTAAAAAAAGGGTTTTTGTTTACTTCATTAAACCATTAATCAAACACTATTAGATCTTAAAAATGATTTGAATTTTAAATCCTCAGCTAGCTCTCATGTGAATATAGAATAATGCCAATCACATTCTACTTCATGTGTAACCACAAAACCCCCCAAAGTGCAAACACATAATTCTGAATGCACAACTGCTCACATAAAACAGCAGAGACCTCAGAACGTGATTTTTGTTTCATTCCTGAGACCAGCAAATTCATCCAGAAACTTCACAAATTGACATGGATGGTTACATTGAAAAAAATGTGCATACTAATAATCACCACTGACATGAGGATTTCAACACCATATCAATCGATGTCCCACGGCAGCTAATAAGAGCAGAGAAAACTTCAAGATAGCCTTAACTAAGACTAGAAATCGAAGGGTCATAAAAGCAATTCAGGCACATCCACTGCCTGGTCATTAAAGAGACGTTCTTAATTCTCAATATCCTTTCAAGAAGAGATCCAAAGACAACGCAGCAAACTGACACTATATTTGTAGCTCTCATCAATCCCAAAAAGGGGTTAGCAATTAGAACATTTCTGCTTGCAAGGGAGAGGAAGAAATATTACCAACCAACTAATATGGACAGTAAAGCATTGGGTTGTAATTTTATTTTATTATCTTCATAAAATTGATCTCTAACCCATACGTAGCACTTCCATTCTAATGGGCATCTCCAATAAAATCCCTCAATGTTGTAAAAAATGTGTTATAATGTTCTAAACATCAGAACAGAGCTTGAACCTGCGACGCTGGAGTTGAATTTCAGTCTCTCCCGAGCCACTAATAAATCCTCTTCCTCCACTAGACCTCCTGCAAAAATAAATTCAAACTGTTTAAAAAGCTTTCCAACTGGATCAAAAATCCTGTAAAATATCGAACTATACAAAACATTCTCCAACCATTTTAGAAATAAAGCCTGAAAATTTCTTTGTAAAAAGGTAAGTAACCCAGAAAGATTGCAGAATCATTTAACCCTATAGTTTTATGAGGACATCCAAAATTAATTCAACAAATCATAATGAAATGCAAACTATTTTTTAAAAACAAAAAATGAATGATCAAATATCAATCAATCAGATACCTCAAGGTATTGTATATTGCATCTCTGAGCTACAGCACGAAATTCCAATGGTTGTAAACAAATCATAATGAAATGCAAACTATTTTTTAAAAATAGAAAATGAATGACCAAATATCAATCAATCAGATACCTCAAGGTGTTGTATATTGCATCTCTGAGCTACAGCACAAAATTCCAATGGTTGTAAATAAATATCGAGTATGGCCATGAGATAAGATGTGTCACAGAGAGCCCAGTGGGTTAGCTCAACCAGCTGTTACCAAATTTGTTGGATAACTAGCTAGTTTCGTGCCAGTAGGTGCCCAGTTTGAATTCCCCTAGGTTAAGCATACTAGTCTACACCAACAGGTTTACTAAGGATGCCTTCAATGAATGTAGGAAAGCATCCCTTAGGTTTCCCAACAAGGTTTTCTCTGGAAAAAATAATGTGTCACAGAATGATACCATAATCAAACTATTAACCATATCAACTTCCCTTGTTTATCAATATAGTCTTCCAAAATTTGTCTAAAAATGTTGTCTAGAAAAAAGTTTACAGCCATCGAAATATTCTGGGAAATCTTGAGTGGCCATCAAGTAGCTCCCAAAGACAAAATTGTATCTCTCCTATGTAGTATCATCGACAACCAAACTCTTCCTAGAAAAAACAAAAGGAAACTCATAACGAGACATCAAATACTACATATCTTGGTGATCCTGTGCTATTTATAACATTTAATGGCCGATGTTAAATAGAAATGTCCATGTGTATAAGGTACATGCTTTGCTTCTATCCAGTGGTAGAAATATATGGCTAGAAGAAGAATTGATAGGAAGTGTACATGTCATTTGTATAACCCTCAATAGATCATACCTGTGAGCAAAGAGAAGAAAACACTGATAAATAGAGATAAAATTATTTCATGCTCATACCTGAGGAGAGAGAATGACATTTTTCTCCTCAGTACAAGCAATACTATCTGCCTGTAGTTTCATCTATGCAGGGCATTTCAAGGTAATGTGCTCCTTGGTGCCAATATGCAAGACCTAAAGTAAAAGTATGTTGATCTCTGTGAAGACTTTGATCCAGGAGCATTTACAAGGAATGTGCAGAAGAGAGTGTCAGAGTTGAGCACATATGTAAATGCAGACGAAAGGATGACAAAGTTGAAACTTGAACCAGCTTAATAGTGCAGAAGCAAAGTCTGCAAGAAAGTGTGGAAAGGAAATACAGTGTTTGCAGAAGTAGTGTTCACAGAAGTAAGTAAAGAAAAAGTGCACTGTTGAAACAGCTGGCAAGACGGAACTTTCAGCTAGAGATAGGGTGTCCTCTGGAGGTGACAGATGCATTGTGTGTTCTAGGGCTAACCAATCTAGCCTTGACTAAGGATGAGTGATTGGAGGCAGAGAGGATAACTTGTACATGCTGAAGGCTCACCCTGTACAAGCACTAGTTCATGAAAGTGACAACCTGTGCAAATTGTGGCATAGAAGGATGGGTCTCTTGCATCACAGAGCTTTACCAATACTGAGGGAAACTGTCATTAGTCTTACAGAATTCAGTACAGAGCAGCAAGGGATGTGCAAGGGATTAGCACTTGGCAAATATGCAAGGCTGCTTTTCTAAGCAACTAGAGCAGGTCCATGGGGATCTTGGAACTGGTACATACAGATGTGTGTTGTTCTATGTCAGTGGTATCCTTGAGTGGTTATAGTTACTATGTGACCTAGATCAATGGTTTCTCTAGGAGAACATGGATCTACTCCACGAGGACTAGGGACAAGATCTTCAATTGATTTCAAGAGTTTAAGGCTCTCATTGAGAATCAGATCGGGAGGAAGATTTAAGTTCCGAGGTCAGAAAATGGGGGCAAGTATACCTCCAACAATTTCAAGAATTTCTGCAAGGAGGCAGGAATTAAGAGGGAGTTGATGGTACCTTACAACCCACAACAGAATGGGGTTGCTGAGAGGAAAGCTCCTTAAAAAATGATCACCACATGAGTTTAAAAACCAGAATGGGGTTGCTGAGAGGAAGAATAGGATTATCGTTGGAGCTGCCAAGGCAATGATTCATGACCATGATCTGCCCATGTTCCTTTGAGCGGAGATGTTGGACATTGGGTTCAATGCTCCCCGTGTGTTCCGTGACATGGACTAACCGCCTCTCGTGGATCCTAACTCTGGCGATTGTAGCGGAGACTAATGCCTGTAGGTTTTGGTCTAACGGCAATCGTGATTCCAACAATTGGTTTCAAAGCGACAGGTCTCGAGTTCGAAACTCACCCGGCTCGCGTTTTGGGGGGGGGGATTGTTGGACATTGGGTTCAACGCTCCCAGTGTGTTTCATGACATGGACTAACCGCCTCTTGTGGATCCTAACTCTGGCGATTGTAGCAGAGACTAATGCTTGCGGGTTTTGGTCTAACGGCAATCATGATTCTAACAAGAGACATGTAATACAGCAGCGTATGTGCAGAACAGGAGTCCTCATAAGGTCTTAGTGGACAAGACTCCTAAGGAGGCGTTCACGAGAGGGAAACCGGAGATTGGGCATTTTTGCATTTTCGGTTGTCCAGTATATTTACATTGATTCTGATTGGGCAGGTTGTGCTTCTGATAGGAAGTGCACTTCAGGGTGCTGTTTTGGGTTGGGTTCGGCAGTCGTGTCGTGGTTCAGCCAAAAGTAGCAGTCAGTAGCAATGAGTTCAGCGGAAGCAGAGTACATGGCAGCCAGTCTAGCTAGTTGTAAGGCCATATGGCTTCGCAAGATGTTGTTTGGCTTATTTGGTCAGCCGTTGAGACCTTCAGTGATATACTATGATAATCAGAGTTGCATTAAACTCATGGAGAATCCAATCTTTCATGACAGGTGAAAGCATATCGGGATCAAATATCATTTCATCAGAGACTATGTTCCGAAGGGAGTTGTGAAGCTTGAGTATATTCCCACTGATGAGCAAGTAGCAAATATATTTACCAAAGCCTTACAATGAGGCAAGCATGTCTACTTCAAAGACAAGATGGGTGTGGTGAGGAACACCTTCCTCGGTAAGAGGGAGTGTTGAAATCTGGTTCTCTAAGGCACTAATCTCTGGCCTAGGGAAAAGTGTCCAAATGTATTTCACTTTTTCTCCTAAAGTGACTTTATAAGTTATAAAGTCAAATCTAATTTAAAAGTGACCTTAAGTGATAAAGTTACTAAGTCTAATTTTAAAGTGACTTTAATAAAGTCAATGTGAAATTAGAAAGTGAAAAGTGACTTTGGAAATAAATGACTAAGAGGGTCTTTATTAAAGTGGGGTGAATTAAAAAATAGAGAGTGAGATTTAAATGAGCATTTAATCTCAGCCCTAGATCTAAAGCTATCACCATTGGATTTGGGGATTCCCCAAAAGTCACTTAAGGTTAGGTTAAAGGAACGAGAAAAGATCATTGATCTTTCATGAGCGAATTGAGAGAGGAAGAAAGAAGGCAGAACATTTGGTTTTGAGAAAAGGAAAAGGGAAAAGGCTTGATTCCTTAAATCTATCTGAGCGGGGGAGAGTTGCACGCATTTCCAAGGCGATGTGGTACGTAATAAATCGGCCACGGTTTGTGATTTCATACGACGGCATTAGTGGCCATGTTTTTCGGGGCCATACCATCCAAGAGGCACGGGTTAGAAGAGAAACGGCCGGTGGCAGCATGCATTCTAAGGCTGAATTGGCATGGTTTTCGAGGCTAAAAGACGCTGCTTGTGATTTCCGTATAGTCTGTACAGCAGTACGGAATTTCTGGCACGGTTTTCGAGGAGGACGTACAGTGTTAAATGTTGTTATCTCCTGTTGTAATAAATTTCTGTTTTTACTATTTTGCTAATTTGGCACATTTTTCGAGGTGGAGGCAAGCACGGAAAACGAGACAAGTCTATATTGAGTTTGCAGGAATTTTTCTGTATATTTCACTTCTCTGTAAAAGCATTTTCCAGAAATAAAGAAGAGCTTTCGAACTGGTTTTGCCCAAGAGTTGTAGGAGGTTTTTCCAGGGTCATGTTGACCAAAAATCAGCGTGTCATGTTCTATGTGTGTGGCTGAAAATATTTCTCTGTTTTTATTTCTGCAATTTCCAGCATTTGAAATTTCCAGAATTTGTGTTTTCAGAAAATATTTATTTTTTCAGCTTGTTGAATGTATAGTTATGGGCATGGGCATTTAACTTTATGGGAGAAATAAGGAGAAACTGAAAACCGGAGTGGGTTATCAAATTTCTACATGGTATCAAAGCTAGTTTGTTGAAAAGTGCAGTTTGGGGCAGCAAAGAGAAAAATTACAGCAATCTGATTTTACACACAGAAAACTGAACCTTTACCACAGCAGTGTCATTTTCAATTTATTAGGACAACAAGCATGTCTTTGGGCTTGAAGGTGGAGGATAGGTCGGATGGGCATAGCAACTACAGTATATGGAAGGAAAGAGAGCAGAGCATCTTTGAGGAGGCAAAAGTCTGGGGTATAATGGTGAGTACCCAACAGCACCCTGTGAATGTGCCCACTAATGTTTTTCAGTTGGAAGACTTTAACAAGAAGAATAACAAGGGTAAGAGACCGATTCTGGATGGTGTTAAAGACCATTGCATTCCCCATGTGAGAGGAAAGAGACTTGCTCATGAGATGTAGACACCCTTGACCAATCTCTACCAGAGTACCAATGAGAACAGAAAAATGGTCCTAAGGGAGAAGTTGAAGGCCATTAAGATGGCAAACACTGATAGTGCTACTACATACCTCACAAAGATCACTAATGTGAGAGATGAGTTGGCAGCAGTTGGAGAGGTCATTCCACCCACTGAGTTGGTGCGAATTGCAGTGAATGGCCTTCCCAATTCATGGCTAAGCTTTGTTGATGGGATTGTTGCACGTCAGACCCTTCCCTCTTGGGAGAAGTTGTGGGATGATTGCATACAAAATGAAATCAGAAAGAACCAACTTGGGGCAGCCAAACCAATTGAGGAGGATGAAGATGTAGCATTGTTAGCAAGGGGCAAGAAGGGCAAAGGAAAGAAGCAAGCTTCCAAAAGTGGTGGTGGGGGCAAACGAAAAAGTAAAGGGAAACAGCAAGTGAACAAGGAGAAGGACTATTCCAAGATGAAGTGTTGGAATTGTCAGAGGATGGGACACTATGCAGTTGTGTGTTCGGAGAAAAAGAAGAAGGGGAAGAACAAGACCATGGCAGCATCAGCGGAGATAGAAGACTTTTCGGAGAGCTTTGACCGGGAGTTTGGGTTCATTGCTTGTGAGTCCACTAGTGCAGGATCACCTGCCACGGAGGGTGAGAGGGAGTGTGCATTTCCCTCCACTAGCAAAGCATCTTCAAGCATTTGGTATGCTGACAGTGGGGCTTCACGTCATATGACAGGAGTCCGTGAGTACTTCTCAGAGCTTTCAGAGAGTGGCACTAATATAGAGGTAGTACTCAGAGACGACAACATTGTTAGTGTTGGGTATGTGTTATATTCTTTCCACGACTAACCCCACGCGCTGTACGTTGCGCCGGGCGCAGCAGGGGGGTCACAAGGGGGGAGGCAAATGATCAGTCGGGCAAGCCGCCCGGCAAAATTTGAGACTATGCGGACCACCCATGTTTTGTGCATGGTTTTGCACATGGTTTTGGGGTACGATGGTTTTTCGGCCCCTGGTATTTTTGTAGATCCGGTCAAGGGAACTACGGTTATGTTCTAATCCAGGGTTTATGGATTGGGGTTTATGTATGCTTCGGCATGTATATACATGTGTTGTAACACTAAAAGGAATATAATGAAAAATCAAGTTGGTCGTCCCGATTTGGGATCCAGGGGAAAATCTCTGTGTTTATCTATTTTATGTTTTATGCTCTCACTATTGTTTATTTTCTGTTATAAGATTCGTGTGTAGATAATTTCCGTTCAGGGTTAAAACCTACATTTGGTATCAGAGCTGTTTCGGCTTCAAGGGGACGCCTTTGTTGTTGAGGGTTTTTTGCTCGGGCCTGTGGTAGACCCTGTGCAGTGGGAGATCTGTGGGATTGAGTCTTGCAGTGAAAGAATATGGCGAGCGGCGGAAAGATAGAGATCGAGAAATTTAATGGTCAGAGTTTTGAGTTGTGGAAGCTCAAGATGGAGGATCTGCTGGTGGATAAAGATCAGTGGATCGCGGTAGATCCAGGTACTAAACCAACGGCAATGTCAGATGAAGACTGGAAGAAATTGGATCGGAAGGCTAAGAGCACAATACGGTTGTGTGTCTCAGATTCAGTATTGTTGAATGTATCTGGGGAAGCTACTATACATTTGGGGAAAACTTGACTCTGAAAAATTTAATCTGGTGCCCTGGACAAGTTGTCTCACTGAAAAAGTCAGAGGACCTGAGGATGAAGGATGGAGACTTGGTGACAGAGCATCTAAATGCCTTCAATACTGTGGTAAGTCAGCTGTCATCTGTTGATATTAAAATCTCGGATGAAGATAAGTGCATCAGTTTTTTGTGTTCTTTACCAGACTCGTGGGACAGTCTGGTTATTGTAATAGGTAGCAATACAACTACCTTGAATTTTGATGACATTGTCTCAGCCTTGCTGTCGGAGGAAATGAGACGGAGAAATATGGAGGGTCAGAATGGAGATGCCTTATCTGTACGAGGAAGGTCCCAGAACAGAAACAAGAATAAGGTTTCGAGTGGGAGATCTAAATCTAGAGGGAGATCTAAATCTCGTGGAAAGTTTGTAAAGGTGTGCTGGAAATGCGGAAAGGAAGGACACTACAAAAAGGAATGCAGATCTAAAGCTCCTGAGAAAGGAAAGGGATCTAATGATGCTCCTTCTGTAGAGGCAAAAACCACCTCGGATGAAGTTGGGATGTGTATTTGGCTTCTTCTTCAAATACACATGTAGATCATGAGTCATGGTTGATTGACTCAGATGCGTCCTTTCACTTCACTCCCCATAGGGAGTGGTTCTGCGAGTATGAGAAATATGATGGTGGTGATGTCTTCCTAAGGGATGATAGGAAGGCCAAAATCATCGGACGTGGAAAGGTCAAGCTGAAGCTGCAAGGTGGAAGGATTAGAACACTTCCTGGTGTTCTGCATATTCCTGCATTGGCCAGAAATCTGAATTCTGTAAGCAAGATGGATGATCTGCGGGTGGATAAATAGTGTTCGAGAAGAGATGCTGCCAGATGGTTGAAGAACGGTATTAATCTGGGGAGTTTGTTTGGAACTCTGTGCAGCTACAAGGTAGCAGTAGCGCTGTCATTGATGGGGTGTGTCGTTATGGTTCTGAGGAGTGGAGGCGTAGGAAAGCTCTAGTGAAAATCTCACAGAGAACCATGCTATGGCATCAAAGGCTTGGACATATTGGAGAGAAGGGCCTTCGGATACCACATAGAAGTGGTATGATAGAGTAGAGAATATGTCTAATTTCTCTCTTTGCATTTCCAATTTCTATGAACATTGTGTATATGGGAAGCGGAGTCGAGTGATTTTTCCTTACGGGTACAAGAGGGCGAACAAGATATTAGAACTTGTGCACAGTGATGTGTTTGGACCTGTGTCAGTTCCATCACTAGGAAAGTCTATGTACTATGTTTCATTCATAGATGACTTCTCAAGGAATACATGGATATATTTCTTGAAGAAGAAATCTGAAGTCTTTGACAGATTTAAAGAATTTAAGGCTCTGGAGGAAAACCAGACAGAGAAGAAGATAAAGGCGCTGAGGACAGATAATGGTGGGGAGTTCTGCAAGAAGGAATTTGAAGAGTTCTGTAAGAAGTGTGGTATAGCACGACAGAAGACTACTCCATACACACCTCAGCGAAATGGAGTTGCAAGAAGAATGAACAGAACACTGACGGAAAAAGCAAGAAGCATGCTCAGTGGTACCGGGTTAGGACAAGAATTCTGGGCAGAGGCAGTGGAGACTGCATGCTATCTGGTTAACAGATCACCTTCATCAATGTTGGAGGATAAGACTCCACATGAGGTATGGACTGGTAAGAAACCCTCTCTTTCACATCTAAGGGTATTTGGATGTGATGCATATGTACATGTTCCAAAGGAGAAAGGACCAAGTTGGATAATAAATCTGAAAGGTGCATCTTTATTGGGTATAAGAATGGTTTAAAAGGTTACAAGCTTTGGAACCCGGAAACAAGGAAGGTTGTGTACAGCCGAGATGTGGTGTTTAGAGAGGTGAAAGATGTTGTTAAACATGAAATCATACCAAAGGAACTTGAGAAGATAGAGTTTGAGCTAAAGGAGGATGAATCAGACTCTACAACAGAAGAAGACTCAGAAGATGAAGAGCCACAAACTCCAGCTTTGAGAAGATCGGTTCGGGAAAGAAGGCAACCAGAAAGGTATAGTCCATCTGCTTTCTGTTCAGGTTTTGCCTTAACTATAACTGATGATGAACCCAGAACTGTCAGGGAGGCAGTAGATTCAGAGGATGGAAAACTCTGGAAGGAAGCCATGGTTGATGAAATGGCATCCTTGCACAAAAATGAGGCATGGGATCTGGTGGAGTTGCCGGCTGGAAGGAAGCCCATCGGGAGAAAATGGGTGTTTAAAAAGAAGATGAATGTAGAAGGCAAGGTGGAGAAATACAAAGCTCGGTTGGTAGCAAAAGGTTATTCCCAAGTGCCAGGAATTGATTTTGGTGATATTTTCTCTCCTGTTGCCAAAGTTACTTCTATTAGATTACTTTTATCTGTTGCTGCTGCATTTGATTTTGAGATAGAACAGATGGATGTGAAGACAACATTTCTTCATGGGGATCTAGAAGAGGAGATCTACATGAAGCAACCTGAAGGCTTTATGGTGAAGGATAAGAAAGAACTAGTATGCAGGTTGAAGAAGTCTCTGTATGGGTTAAAACAGTCACCAAGGATGTGGTATCAGAAATTTGATACCTATATACGGGGACTTGGCTTCACCAGAAGCAAGGAGGATCACTGTGTTTATTTTAAATTAATTGGTGACCGTGTTATTTATTTGGTCTTGTATGTGGATGATATGTTGTTGATTGGAAATGACAAAGAAATTATCCAAGATTTGAAGACCCAACTGTTCTCCAAATTCGACATGAAGGATCTTGGTCCTGCAAACTATATTTTGGGCATGGAAATTAAGACAGGAGTCTGTGAGTACTTCACAGAGCTTTCAGAGAGTGGCAATGATATAGAGGTAGTACTCAAAGACGACAACATTGTTAGAGCAGACAGTGTGGGGACATTGGCATTTGATAGGGAACCCAAACCTCCCTTGAAAGTGTAGGATGTTCTATATGTGCCAGGGATGAAGAAGAACCTTATATCTGTCTCAGCATTGGAGGACAGAGAGCATGAGGTATTGTTCAGGAGAGGACAGGTGCTTATATATCCCAGGGGCGCTCCAGTTGATTCAGCTAGAGCGATTGGTGTATGCCATGCAAAAGTGTACAAGTTTGTGTTTCAGCCCCTTTTGGCATTGAGCAATAGTACCGGCAGCAGAGCTAGAAGTTCAGAGCTGTGCGAGATTTGGCACCGCAAGATGGGGCACATGTATCATGGAGCCTTGAGGACATTGCGGGAGATCACTACAGGTGTGCCAAATTTCAGTTTTGATCACCTAGATACATGCAGAGGATGTGCTATAGGCAAGTTTGCCAAATCCCCTTTTCCCAGTAGTGACAGCACATCGACTGGGATACTTGATTTGATTCATACCGATGTGAGCAGTCGAATGTCTCATGTTTCCTTGAGTGGATATGAGTACTATGTTTTATTCATTGATGATCACTCAAGGAAGACCTGGATTTATTTCTTGAAGACCAAGAGTGATGTCTTCAAGCGGTTTCAGGAGTTTAGAGCCTTGTGGAGACTCAAACAGGTCGGAAGATCAAGCCCATCAGGTCAGACAATGGAGGGGAGCACACCCTTGGTGAGTTTGTTGATTATTGTGCGGAGGTAGGCATTATGAGGGAGTTCACAGTTCCTTACAACCCCCAGCAGAACGGGGTTGTGGAGAGGAAGAACAGATCCATCGTCGGAGCTGCCAAAGCCATGCTACATGATCAGGGGTTACCACTGGTTTTGTGGGCAGAGGCCTGCAACACTACTGTGTATTTGTAGAACAGGAGTCCGCATTGTGCCTTGGGGCATGTGACTCCAAAGGAAGCTTTTTCTGGGAAGAAGCCTGATGTTGGTCATTTTCGTATCTTTTGGTGTATTGCATACTCCTACGTACCCAAGGAGAAGAGGACTAAGCTAGAGTCCACCGCAGAGAAGGGTATCTTTGTGGGCTACAGTGATACCTCGAAAGCCTTTCAGATTTATATTCCTGCACAGAGGAGAGTTGTTGTCAGGCGGGATGTGAAGTTCGAGGAGGACAGGCTTTCAGAAGGTCATGGGAGTTAGAGTATCTGGATCAGCGAGACCCTCAAGAGCAGCTGAGTCAGTCACAGGGATCTAGTGGGCAGGGATCAGGAGGTACATCGATTACGGTGTCAAGTCCATTAGTGAGCAGTGGCTCGCAGAATCAGAGGGGTGGTGCTTCGGGCAACATGCAGAGCAGTCCACAGAGCAATTCACTAGGCAGTCCACTGTTGGACAGTTCACACGGTACTTCATCATCTACAAGTTCAAGTTCAAGCAGGAGGATAGCAGACAGACATTCAGGAGTTCAGGCTCCTGATGAGGATGAGGAGTTTCATTCTCCGGTGAGAGAAGTGTGCTCAGGGAAGAGGAAGCCCAACTGGCTTCAGGATACCTTAAGAGAGGCCACATTTGTTGTTGCGCCGAAGAGACCAGTCGGAGAGAGCAGACCACCTGAGAGGTTCTGTAGCTATATGGCAATGGTTTTAGCTATGAGGAGGCAACTAGCCAGCAGGTCTAGAGAGAGGCCATGCAGGAGGAGTATTCTTCTATCATGAAGAATGATGTTTGGGAGGTGGTGCCGAGGCCTGAGGGAAAATCCGTGGTTACTTCCGGATGGTTTTACAAGGTAAAGCACGCTACAGATGGCAGCATTGAGAAATTCAAGGCAAGGTTTGTGGCTAGAGGGTTCTCCTAGGTAGAGGGAGTAGACTATGAGGAGACCTTCGCTCCTGCGGCTCGATATACTTCCATTCGCTCCATTATATCGATAGCAGCAAAGATGGGTTGGAAGATCCACCAGATGAATGTGAAGACCGCATTTCTCAATGGCTTCATACAGGAGGAGGTGTACATTGAGCAGCCGCAGGGCTTTGAGGTGCATGGGAAGGAGTCCCATGTGTGCAGACTGAAGAAGGCCCTTTATGGCCTGAAGCAAGCTCCTAGAGCTTGGTACTCGAGGATTGATACGTACTTGCAGGAGTTGGGTTTCACAAAGAGTGATGCAGATCCGAACCTGTACTTTATTGTGGTAGGTGAGGAGCCTCTCATTCTGGTGTTGTATGTGGATGACTTGGTCATTACAGGTGCAGAGAGACTCATTGAGGGCTGCAAGAGAGATCTTGCTTCAGAGTTCGAGATGAAGGACATTGGCTTGATGCATTACTTTTGGGATTGGAGGTGTGGCGGGAGGAGGGGCATTTCTTCCTAGGACAGGGGAAGTATATTGAGGACATTCTTAGCAGATTTCACATGGAGGATTGTAGACCCATGTCGACACCTATGATCACCAACTGGAAGAAGCTTCACGCTTCAAATTCCGAGTTGGTGGAACCCACAATGTATAGATAGCTGATTGGTTCCTTGATGTATTTGGTCAACACTAGACCAAATATATGTTTTGCAGTCAACACGATGAGCCAGTTCATGTGTGAGCCCAGGAGGGTGCACTGGGTTGCTACAAAACACATTTTGCAATACTTGCAAGGGACAGTGTGTAGAAATTTCTGAATCTTAATTCTTATGCACAAATTATTTCTATTAATCTGGTTAAGCTTCTCCTACTTATACAAGTTATCAACTGAATAAATTCAAGTTAACATCAAAGCAAAACACATAATAGATCTCTACCAATTCAGATCTAGAATAAGCACATGCACACATAGACAAAGTGACACAGTTATTTCTGGACAAACTATCCCCGGAAAAAGGCAATGTGGGAAAACCGGTCTCTGGCTGCTGGAGGGCTCTATTATTAAGAATATTTTTTAATACACAATTCTGGGTTCCAGATCTGGAAAACCCTACAGAGAAAACTCTAGATCTGCAGCTCTCGGCTGATCTAAGACCAAAAATACTGACTGATCCACACCCTCAAACGGGATTTACAGAACTCACCTAGATCTAGGCCTAGAAACCCTAACGTTGCCCCTGAAAGACACTGTTGTTTTTCTCTGCGCTATCCTTGTTGATCTCTTCTCTGCTTCTTGTGTATTCTGGACCTCGGGATCGGATCATCCCCTTGGTCTAAATTCCCCTCTCTGCAACTGAAACACTTCTGATAATTCTTAGCAACCCCGCCCTAGAATCTCAGCTTAGCTTCAGTGCTCTGCCTCTGTGTCTCTTACAAATGACCCCAAGCCTTTCCTTTATACTTTTCTCGTTGACAAATCAACAGTCAAGATTAAATCTTTAATCAATGGCTAAGATTAAAAGAAAGCTTGATCCGTGCGACTTAAGATAATTTCATCACATGTTTAATTAAATTCACTTTAATTATTTTATTTTCCTAAATTTTAACTTAGGAAATACATTAAAATAATTAATTAATTTAATATCTCCTAAACTAAATGAAATTTCCCAAATCCATTTCTGGGTCTTGTAGATCAGGTGAACTCTAGTCCTTCCTGAAAATTTGGGACCCAGAGCACAACTGATGCTACCCCAAATACACAAAATCTCAACACTCCCTCTTAGCATCAAGGGTGTGCTCTAGTAACACATCACACTTATGCCTTACATGATTTTGGGCATTGGTTCTGTGCTGTTGAAGCTTGGCCTCCTACCACTCAACTCTGCATTGTTGCTGCCATTCTATACTGCTGCCCATGACTCTGCCACTGCCACTGCAACCACTGTACTGCAGCTCCCTCTCAATATCCTGCATCTATGATGCTCATAGCACTGCCACTGTTGATCTGTTGCACTGGAACTTCAGTTGTTGAGAGAAACAACTGAATCTCCTGCCCAATCTTTGACAAACAAGTCAAATGGGCTACATCCTTATCACTGAAACTCCATAGGCTACAGATCTGTGCTGGCATCTAAAGAACGATGCATAGCTACAGCTCTGCCTGTGTAATCAGACTCCCTCTACACTACTGAAATCACATCAGCTCCTTGTACTAGAATCTATCACGCTGCTGCTGCACTGCGATGTCCCTCTGAAGCTCTCTGTGCTGCTGCAGCTCTGCACTGCGTAAGCAGCACCGCACTACGCTGCTGAAGTCACATCAGCCTCTGCACTGCTAGTGCTTCTACGTTGTTGCTGCTTTGCTCTACGCTGCTCCTCCCAGTCTTCAGATCTGCATTTGCTTCTACTTCATCCGTGATTTATGCACCCACTGCTCCACTTGTCCCGATACTATCTTAAGGTTGTCATAGCTCGCTTGTGATCCAAGAGATGAGTTGCTCAAGGATCCCACCATACTTCCATGTAGCTCCTCTACATGTCCTTGTCACCCCACCTCCGTGGTTCATGAGCACTCATGGCTACATCATCTCCGGACGCATCATCTGCCACCGTTGCTTTGGAAGAAGATGCTTCCTTGTCCTCCTCCCCCTTTTCTAGACAATGGCTGGCAAAATGTCCCATTTCGCCACACTGGAAGCACTTGATCTTTGAAAGATCCTTCTTCTTCTTCGGCTGCTTCTTTGATGCCAAGGCTGCATCTTCCTCCTCTTCCTTCTTAACCTTGCTCAACGCAGGGGTGTGCTGCTTCTTGGCAAACCTTCGTAGTTCTTCTTGCCGCAAGATTGACCACAAATTGTCCCAATCTGGGAGGTCCGCTCTGCCCAAAATACTTTGGACAAAGGTTTCCCACTCATCCATGACTGCATTGAGGCAGTCCTGACTATCACTACATCATCTACAGTTGCACCTGTTGCAGTCAGCTAATCCCTGATTGACTGCAATCTGAAGAGGAAGTGCTTGATGTCTTTTCCCTTCTTCATCATGAATGACCTCATTTGGGCCTCCAACAACATCTTTCTTTGGACTGATTTTCCCTCATACAGGGTAGTCAAGGCCTTCCACATTTCATTAGTTGTCCTCTTCTCAGCTATGTGTGGTACAATATGGTCCTTGATACTGTCCATTATCAGCCGCTTGGCATGCCTAGCAGCTTCTCTATGCTTCTATAGGAGATCCGCATCTGTCGGGTTGGCCAGCGTCTGCTCTGCATGGTCTCTTAGACCATATGCCTCAAGGACAATCAGGATCCTTGCTTTCCACATCTGAAAGTTTGAGAGGTCCTCTAGCCTATCCTGATCACACAATCCATGAGAAGCCATCTGCTCAGAATGTGTCGGAGCTCCTCTTCTCTATGCTAGCGATCTGGATCTAGGTTCCTTTTCGAACTGGGCACCCTCTACTCCCTCTGACACTTGATTTCCCTCCTTGGAAATCTACCAAATCAACTACGATTTAGCTTCTTCTTTGATCCTCTTACCAAACTGCAAGTTTCCTTTGGCAAAAAACTCTCTAAAAAGCTGATCTCTTCCCAAACTTTGTCACTTGTGCTAAGGTTAAAAATCTGAAAACTTTAGAAGTTTAACCCCACCAGCTCTTTTGAATTTTTACAACTTTTCTGCAAACTTTTTCTGGATTTGACAGATTCAGATCTGAATCACACTGGCTGGCTTCAGACCTAACCAACATTGTTTCTGAACTGCCTTTGCGCAGTAATTGTGTGGGCTTGCTAGGACACAACGCTGGACAGCATCACCCTTCCCTCTGCGTGAATCTCCTCCTGAAAACTGCATTGTCCCTTCAGATCTGCTTTTCTGCTGCCTTTCCAGCTGCTTTCTATAGCTAGATCCTTCAAATGCTTCGCCTGGTGACCCTTATAGATCTGCAATTCCTCTGATACCGTGTAGAAATTTCTGAATCTTAATTCTTAAGCAGAAATTATTTTTGTTAATCCGGTTAAGCTTCTCCTACTTATACAAGTTATCAACTGAATAAATTCAAGTTAACATCAAAGCAAAACACATAACAAATCTCTACTAATTCAGATCTAGAATAAGCACATGCACACATAGACAAAGTGACATAGTTATTTCTGGACAAACTGTCCCCAGAAAAACCCAATGTGGGAAAACCGGTCTCTGGCTGCTGGAGGGCTCTATTATTAAGAATATTTCTGAATACACAATTCTGGATTCCAAATCTAGAAAACCCTATAGAGAAAACTCTAGATCTGCAGCTCCTGGCTAATCCACTGATCCACACCCTCAAACGGGATTTACAGAACTCAGCTAGATCTAGACCTAGAAACCCCAGCGCTGCCCCTGAAAGACACTGTTGTTGCTGCTACTGTCTGCTACTGCTGTTGCTGCTGCCTTTCTCTGCGCTATCCTTGCTGATCTCTTCTCTGCTTCTTGTGTATTCTAGACCCCAGGATCAGATCATCCCCTTGGTCTAAATTCCCCTCTATGCAACTGAAACACTTCTGAGAATTCTCACCAACCCCGCCCTAGAATCGCAACTTAGCTTCAGTGCTTTGCCTCTATGTCTCTTACAAATGACCCTAAGCCTTTCCTTTATACTTTTCTCGTTGACAAAACAACGGCCAAGATTAAATCTTTAATCAATGGCTAAGATTAAAAGAAAGCTTGATCCGCGTGACTTGAGACAATTTCATCACATGTTTAATTAAATTCACTTTAATTATTTTATTTTCTTAAGTTTTAACTTAGGAAATACATTAAAATAATTAATTAATTTAATATCTCATAAACCGGGTGAAATTTCCCAAATCCATTTCTGGGTCTTGTAGATCAGGTGAACTCTAGTCCTTCCTCAAAATTTGGAACCCAGAGCACAATTGATGCTACCCGAAATACACAAAATCTCAACATAGTGGAGTATGGTCTGGATTATAAGCAGGGAGATGGAGTGAGATTGGCAAGTTACACTGATTTTGATTGGGCAGGTTGTGCTTCTGATAGGAAGAGCACTTCAAGATGATGTTTTGGGTTGGGTTTGACAGTGGTGTCGTGGTTCAGCCGAAAGCAGCAGTCAGTAGCACTGAGTTCAATGAAAGCAGAGTACATGTCAGCCAGTCTAACTAGTTGTGAGGCCATATGGCTTTGCAAGATGTTGTTTGGCTTATTTGGTCAACCGTTGAGACCATTAGTGATATATTGTGATAATCAGAGTTGCATTAAACTCACGGAGAATCCAGTATTTCATGACAGGTCAAAGCATATCGGGATCAAATACCATTTCATCAAAGACTATGTTCAAAAGGGAGTTGTGAAGCTTGAGTATATTCCCACTGATGAGCAGGTAACAGATATATTTACCAAAGCCTTACCACGAGGCAAACATATCTACTTCAAAGACAAGATGGGTGTGGTGAGGAACACCTTCCTCGGTAAGAGGGAATGTTGAAATTTGGTTACCGGAGGACAGGTGGTTCCCTCAAGCTTTGATCTTTGGCCTAGGGAAAAGTGTCCAACTGTATTTCACCTTTTCTCCTAAAGAGACTTTATAAGTTATAAAGTCAAATCTAATTTAAAAGTGACTTTAAGTGATAAAGTTACTAAGTCTAATTTTAAAGTGACTTTAATAAAGTCAATGTGAAATTAGAAAGTGAAAAGTGACTATTGAAATAAATGACTAAGAGGGTCTTTATTAAAGTGGGGTAAATTAAAAAATAGAAAGTGAGATTTAAATAAACATTTAATCTCAGCCCTAGATCTAAAGCTATTTCAGCCATTGGATTTAGGGATTTCCCAAAAGTCACTTAGGGTTAGGTTAAAGGAGGAAAAGAGGGAAAAGATTATTTAGTCTTTCATGAGTAGATTGAGAGCAGGAGGAGAAGAGAGCTGGAGACATTTCTGGTTTTGAGAAAGGAAGGAGAATTGCAATTCAGCAAATTCGTACAGCAGGGAGAGGTTGCATGCATTTCAAGGCAGCAGTCAGTACAGCAATAAATCAGCATAGTTTTCGAGGCAGATTTATGTACAGTAGTAGTGGGCACATTTTTCGAGGTCCGTACAGCAGCAAGGAGGCACAGATTTCGAGGAGGAGAGGTAGATGTGGGCAGCACGCATTCCGAGGCTGAGTTGGCATGGTTTACGAGGCTGAAAGAAGCTGATGTGATTTTCGTACAGTCCGTACTACGGAATTTCTGGCACAGTTTTCGAGGACATATAGCATTAAATGCTATTATCTCTTGCTGTAATAAATTTCTGTTTTTACTGTTTTGCTGATTTGGCATATTTTCTGAGGTGGAGGCAAACACAAAAAACAAGTAAGTCTGTATTGAGTTTGCTAGAATTTCTCTATATATTTCACTTCTCTGTAAAAACATTTTCCAGAAATAAAGAAGAGCTTTTGAACTAGTTTTCTCCAAGACTTGTAGGGGGTTTTTCCAGGGTCATGTTGACCAAAAATCAGCATGTCATTTTCTATGTGTGGCTGAAATTATTTCTGTGTTTTTATTTCTGCAATATCCAGCATTTGAAATTTCCAGAATGTGTTTTCAGAAAATATTTATTTTTCCAGCTTGTTGAATGTATGGTTATGGGCATGGGCATTTAACTTTATGGGAGAAATAAGGAGAAACTAAAAACTGGAGTGGGTTATCAAATTTCTACAGGGAGTTGGAGGCTCCTTCCAATTATGGCCGAAGCATCCCCGGAACCATGCTTTGGGCTCAATTTGCACAGTCGCTGCAAATTCATAACTGCCACATACTGAACCATTCTCCCATGTGTCGATCTATGCTCCTGTCATCCTTCCTTAACACTCCCTACATGCTCCTGGATGCTCCCTAGACACTTCCTAGATGCTCCTTAATCGTAATGTTAAATTCTTAAAGTAAAAGGAAGAATATGTAAGATAAACTTCCTTTTACTTAAAACTTTAACAAAACGAATAATTGACTCAGGATGTTTGAGAGTGTTTCTATAAATTTTCATATATGTTCTATGCTTGATGCAACTAGACTTTATACCCGATATCAAATAGCAATCACATAAACGTGAAAGTAAAATGTTGATAGAACATACCAATAGATCGACAGAAGACAAGCCAAAAATACACTTACTTGATCAGCAAAATATATGTGTCGTGGTGTGTTACGATGGTCAATAGGATGCTTCAACCAGCAAAGTCTCCTCACGGTCAGCCAACCAGAATGTGTCACACAACCCTCAAGACAGCTCTACAACAGTCAACCCAAAGTCAACAAAAGTTAACGTTGTCCAGTCAACGGTCAACGCCTGGCCTCAATTTTTGTGCCAAAACATGCGAACTGCAGAGATAGAAGTCTTGGGAGAGTTTCGGGTCAAGTTGACCAAGCATTATCCAAAGTCAACGCTGGTGAAATCTGCACTGAAAACACTAGAACAGATCCAAACCCTAGCTATTTTTTTTCCCACGTGTGACTGAGAGAAGCCTCCAAGAGTGAGATCGAACCAATCAGATGCAGAGAGAAAATGTGTGATGAGAGATGATGAAAATGACCTCCAACGTTGACCAATATATATCTATTAGAGAGGGTGTGTGACACATTTGTTGGGGCTCCAAGCCTACATTACAATTCTGGCTGACCTTGCACATAAGTGGAATTAATTCAAATAAATGTTTTGCTCATTGGATCAAGATGATCTTTAGATCGATCTTGCACTTCTCCGAAAGAGGAATCCAATAAAAATATTGGCATCATCATCTGAGCATCACAACATGGAGTTTGGACCTAGTTGCCCAAAATTAACACTCCCTCTCAACTAGGGAGAACTCCATTCCCCTGTGCCATCCAAACATCGTGCGTCATCCCACCGTAACTTGTTTTGCTGGCTTCTTTATTTCAAAACAAAAGGTGAGTCACAAAGACATCACTCTCGGCTAACAAAATCAGCTCAGAGGTCTGAAACCTCTATAGGACTCAAAGGAGTCACATACCAACCCGAAGTTGGTTTAACTGACCCGAAGTCAGTTGCAAGTCCAAAACCTCACTAGACTTGATCCCAGATCAAGTGGTTGGACACGTGCCATCCTAGACATAGAGAGTACGGCAATCTCTGATGTGTCCATCGGTCTTGCTACTGGTCTCTAGCTTTTCCCACCTCATTGGCCAAGATGAGAGGTACTTCCCATGAGTCCAGGACTCCATGGGTAAGATGCATACGGGACACAGATCAAAGAGAGGTGAACCAAATCAAAATCATAACAGTGGAGCAGAAGCGCACCAACAAGGTTCGGCAAGCATAGCCCTGTGGTTGCTTATAGCTCCAAGAAGTTATCCCCAAGGCCCCCTTGAGCTCCCAGAGCTCATCGTCCAACAAGACCCTCAGCATAGGGTCATTCCACGATTCCAAGATTCTCACGGAAGGTTAGGAACTTGACCTTCCCCAAGGGCTTTGTGAGAATATCCGCGACTTGCTCATTAGTTCCTTTATGATCGAGCCTTACGGCACCTCACTATACCATATCCCGGATAAAGTGGTACCTGATATCAATATGCTTGGATCGATCGTGTAACACGGGATTCTCTGACAAACAAATCCCACTCTGGTTATCACAAAGGATAACAGTGGTATCTAGCACATGCCCGAACAGCGTACTGAAGAGCTTTCGCAACCAAACAACTTCACAACAGGCCATACTCGCTGTAATGTATTCAGCCTCAGCGGTGCTCAAAGCCACAGACTTCTGCTTCCTGCTCATCCAAGATATCGAAGCAGATCCAAGTGTTAAGTAGCATCCAGATGTGCTCTTGCAATCCACCACACTACCAACCCAATCGACATCAGTATATCCATGGAGTCTCAAACTCCCGACAGTGTATCTCAGCCCATGGTTTATCGTGCCCCGAAGATATCTCAACAAATTCTTGGCACCAACCCAATGAATGTGATGAGGATCAACCATGTGTTGACTCAAAGTGTTCACTGCAAAACATACGTCCGGACGAGTGTTCACTAAGAACATCAAGGCCCCTACAAGTTGACGATACTCGGTAGGATTTGCTAACACAGGCCCAGCAGTGTTTCCACTCAACTTCTTAAAGTTGAGCTCCATCGGTGTCGACACAGACTTACAATCCACCATTCCAAATCTTTCCAACAGCTTCACAATGTATTTTCCTTGAGAGAGGAAAATCTCGCCAGGTCTCTGCCAGACCTCCTAGCCTAGGAAGTAATGCATCAGTCCTAGGTCCTTCATCTCGAACTCAGAAGCGAGCTCCCTCTTACATTGATGAATGAGAGGGTCAGCACCTGTCAGGAAGAGATCGTCCACATAGAGAACCAGAATGAGAGGCTTTTCTCTATCAACCTTGAAGTAAAGGTTCGGATCAGCATTACCACGAGTGAATCCCAGTGTCATCAAGTAGCTATCTATCCTCTCGTACCAAACCCTAGGGGCTTGCTTCAACCCATAGAGAACTTTCTTCAACCTACATACATGAGTGTCTCTATCCTAGACTTCGAACCCCAGAGGTTGCTTCACATACACCTCTTCCTTTATCGAACCATGTAAATAGGTGGTCTTCACATCCATCTGATGAAGATTCCATCCTTGCGTAGCAGCAAGGGCAATAATAGATCGAATGGTGGTATATCAGGCCACAGGTGCAAATATATCATCATAGTCTACGCCTTCCTTTTGAGAGAAGCCACGGGCAACGAATCTTGCCTTGAACTTTTCAGCACTACCATCAGATTCATGCTTGAACTTATAGAGCCATTTCGAGGTGACAATAGCTTTGTCTTCTGGTCTCAGAACTACATCCCAGACATCATTCTTCATAATGGACTCGTATTCTTCATGCATAGCATCCTTCCAGACTTGATGCTTTACAGCTTCTTCAAATGATCCAGGCTCATATTGTACCATTGTACTCATGGCTGCTAGATACCCTTGGTATCTATTCAGCTTCTTGCCTTAACGGAATGTCCCCCTTGGGGCCATATGTCTCTCAGCATCCTCGAGAGTATCCCAAAGCCATGAGGGTCTTCTCTTCATTGAAGGAGGTGGATCAACAGGGTCCATCGGTCCTTCAACGTCGGGCATCATCTCATCTTTCGATTCTTCCTGATTCCCAGATCTTACATCATGATCTTCCTTAGAGCTCGGAAGGTTTATCACTTTCCCGAGGGAAGCATCTTCATCAAAGAAAACATCGTGGCAAATTTCCACTTCTCTTTGACCAGGCACATAGATTCTATAAGCCTTCGAAGTTTCATTGTAGCCCACAAACATTCCCTTCTTCCCAGAAGCATCCAGCTTGCTTCTCTTCTCTTTCGGCACATGAAAATAAACAGGACATCCAAAAACTCTAAAATGTGAAACATAAGGTTTCTTACCAGAGAAGACTTCTTCGGGAGTTTTGGAGCCCAGAGCGGAATGAGGGCATCGATTTTGAATGTACACAGCAATGTTCGCATCTTCTCCCCATAGAAACTTCGGAAGACCTTGGTCACATAGAATGGCACGGGCAGCTTCCACAATGGTCCTGTTCTTTCTTTCAGCAATGCCATTTTGCTCAGTAGTATATACGATTGTGGTCTCCCTCTTGATGCCATCTTCTCTGCAAAAGTTATTGAACTCGTTCGTCTCATATTCAGTGCCATTGTCAGTCCTTAAAGCTTGATCTTCTTCCCTGTTTGATTTTCCACCAAGGCTTCGAAAGTACGAAACCACATGAATGTTTCATCCTTCTTCTTCAAGAAGTATATCCAGGTCTTGTGAGAGAAGTCATCTATAAATGTCATGTAATAAGAACATCCTCCCAAAGATGTCACGAGCAACATACTAGAAAAATCATAATGTATCAATTGCAAGACATCAGATGTCTTTGTGACACTTGAGGGGAAAGGTCCCCTTGTATGCTTTCCTTCGACACAACCCTGACATACACCTTCATGATCATTTTTGAATTCGGGCATCCCTGTCACCACCTTCCTTGCTTCGAGAAGGGCTTTGTAATGAAGGTGTCCAAACCTCTGGTGCCATAGTTCAAGCAAGCGAAGGACATGACCTTGAGATAGATGGAGGGTCACAGTCCCTGTCCCTTTCACGGAATAGGTGGCATTATCTCCAAGTATAATTTTCAAATTAGTATCCTTTACAATCAAATCAGAAAGTGCTTCTTTAAACCTAGTGAGGTGCCTTGAAGCACCACTATCAATCAGTCAAACATCCATGGTGTTGGGTTGAGATGCAGCAGAGAGGGCAGATACAAGAATGAATTCATTTTTCTTATCATCAACAACATTAGATTCCTCATACCTGGAATTTCTTGACCTTTTGAAACGTTGCCCATTTCCATTGCGACCAGAGAGCGCCTTCCTCTTTGAACCTGTTGTTCCTTTCATTGCCATTCCTCCTGTTGTTATCGTTATCATCATCCCCGAGAGAATCCTTTCTATTAGGGCATTCTCTAGTAGAGTGGCCAATCTTGTTACATGTGTAACATCTTGCTTTCTTTCCTTGGGCCCCTACTCTTCCATGGTTCCTCGGACCACTATTATTCTTTTTCCTGGCACGAGCGATGAAGGCAGCACTACCTTCATTTTCATATTCCATCATTCTTGTTTCCTCTTGAGTGCATCTCGACAATACTTCGTCAAAATCAAGAATCACATTATTATTGAGAATGGTAGTAATGAATACATGCCATTCAGAGGGGAGACCCCCAAGTGTGGTGAGAACCATTTCTCGATCAGTTATTGTTTCCCCAATGGCAAGAAGATTATTCCTGATCTCAGTCAACTTCAGAAAATAGGATTGAATGAATTCATCCCTACCTTTCTTGAGATTCTTCAATTGGTTCTTAAAGAGAAGAACTTCATTTGCATTGTCAGCCCTGAACATATTGACCAACTTATCATACATCTCCTTAGATGTGCCCAGCTCAGAGATGTAGGCAACCAGACTCTTATGGATGGAATCCCGGATGATCAGCTTTGCTTTGATTTCCCCTTTCTTATACTTTGACTTGGTGGCAACAGGTGCAGATGATGGAGGCTCTTGGATTTTACCCTGCACATAGTCCATGACATCTAGGTCTTCCAAGATTAGATCCAAAGACATCTTCCAAGCATGAAAGTCAAACTTGCCAGCCAACTTGTCATCAGCTTTGAAGCCATTATAATTTGAGGTACACATGGGTCCTTGACAAATGCTACTTCTTCGATGATTGCTCTCAATACAAACTTGGACTTTGTCTTCACCTTAACTCTGATCCCATGTAAATTTTTGTAGATGTTCTATGCTTAATGCAACTTTACTTTATACCTGATATCAAATAGCAATCACATAAACATGAAAGTAAAATGTTGATAGAACATACCAATAGATCGATGGAAGACAAGCCAAAAATACACTTAACTTGATCAGCAAAATATATGTGTTGTGGTGCGTTACGGCGGTCAACAAGATGCTTCAACCAGCAAAGTCTCCTCACAATCAGCCAACCAGAATGTGTCGCACAACTCTCAAGATAGCTCTACAACAGTCAACCCAAAGTCAACAAAAGTCAATGTTGTCCAATCAACGTAAAACAGCAGCTGTAGAAAGTCAACGCAGCCAAGTCAAAGTCAACATCCAGCATCGATTTTTGTGCCAAAAAATGCGAATTGCAGAGATCGAAGTTTTGGGAGAGTTTCGGGTCAAGTTGACCAAGCATTAACCAAAGTCAACGTTTTTCTAATCTGCGCTAAAAACCCTAGAACATATCCGAAACCCTAGCTGATGTTTTTCCCACGTGTGAGTGAAGAGAAGCCTCACAGAGTGAGATCGAACCAATCAGATGCAGAGAGAAAATGTGTGATGAGAGATGATGAAAATGACCTCCAACGTTGACCAATATATATCCATCAGAGAGGGTGTGTGACACATATGTTGGGGCTCCAAGCCTCCAAGCCTACATTACAATTATGGCCGACCTTTCACATAAGTGGAATTAATTCAAAATAAATGTTTTGCTCATCAAATAAAGATGATCTTTGGATCGATCTTGCACCTCTTCGAAAGAGGAATCCAATAAAAATATTGGCATCGTCATCTGAGCATCACAACATGGAGTTTGGACCTAGTTGCCCAAAATTAACAGTTTCCGACCTCGTTGAATTTCATATAAAGAAAGTAAAATTTTAGATCCCACTCAAACTCTAGCCAACTTAACGATTTCCAGGATTTCAAAATCAATGGAATTACAACATTTCATTAGATTCTATAACGTATGAGGGTATGTGATTGGCATTTAATCACGAGCACCAAGATGTACCCCAATGTTGGTAGTGTGATTGTTATACTCCTTTGTCAAGGCCTTAGCAAAAATGCACCCTTCACTCAAACCAAAATCATTGATCAGGCATGTTAAGCTTTTTCTACCATATTTTAAGGCTTGGATTAGTCAGTTTGATCAAAATTGAGTGGTGCTAATTGATGTCACTAGAGAATTGAGGTAGAGACAAAGGCTAAAATAGAGGAGAAGAATGAAAGGTGATGCTAGTGATGAGGATCCCAATATAAGTGATGGTGGAACATTGTTTATCAAGGAGTGGTGGAACATGCATGTCAGTGCTACCCCACAACTAAACATTTGGCAACATGGATGTTTTCACAATTGGTGAACACTTGTTCTATAGATAGGTGTTTAGAAACTAGCTCAATTTATTGTTTTGGACCTTTTGGTCTTCATATTTTGGTGTAAATGGCCTATTTCATAAGCATAACTATTTTGTCATGTTATTGTTGACAATTGCTAGATAAACTATTTCATTCCATATGTTAATGGTCTGCTTTCTATTATATGACTCAAAAATTTGTATGTTTTTTTGTAATTTTTAGAATCTAGATTCTAGATGGTTGATGCTCGAATAATTAATCATTAAATTACTATGGATGCCATTTCTATATTGATTTATGTACAAATGTGTGTGCTTTCATATATTCTACAACTAATTTGGCATTCTAGATGTACTTTTTGAATATAATGCAATATAATATATTTAATATAACAGACGCTTTCAGGACACTTCACTTCCAGGTATTTTTGGAAAATAATGCTAATGACACTTCGCTTCTCAAGAATGCACCCGCTTCATCCTGCTTTGTGCAACGATGATGTAGAGGCTCCTATCCTCTAGGAGCACTTTCAGTGAGAGCAGACCTCAAAGGAAGTTTCCTAGTTACATGGCTCTCATGAGTAGCATCATTGATTCGAAGCCTACAAGTCTTGAGGAGGCAACAAACCAGCAGGCCTGGATGGATGCCATGATTTAGGAGTATGCCTCCATCATGAAGAATTGTGCGGGACATTGTGTCAAGGCTAGAGGGGAAATCAGTTGTTAGCTCTAGATGGATCTATAAGATCAAGGATGTTGCAGATGGCAACATCAAGAAGTACAAGGTGAGGTTTATTGTGAGAGGGTTCTCCCAGAAAAAGTGAGTGCACTATGAGGAAACATTTGGTCCAGTCGCCAAGCATACTTCTATTCGGGTTGTTATGTCTATTGTTTCAAAGATAGGGTGGAGGAAACATCAAATGGATGTGAAGACATCCTTCCTCAATGGAGTTATTGAGGAGGTGTATGTTGAGCAGCCTCAGGGCTTTGAGATACATGTGTGCAAGTTAACGAAGGATTTATATGGACTCAAGCAAGCACCTAGAGCATGGGACTCAAGGATTGATATCTACTTGTTGAGCATGGACTTCATCAAGAGTGAGGTAGATCCCAACCTATACTACATATTTATTTTTGATGATCTACTCATCTTGGTACTTTATGTTGATGATCTGTTTCTCGTAAGGTCAGAGAAACTCACGAAAATGTGCAAACAGGATTTGGCTTTGGAATTCGAGATGAAGGACATCAGCATGATGCATTAGTTGTTGGGATCGGAGGTGTGGGAGCAGTCAATAAAGAGTTTCCTTGGGCAAGGAAAATATGCAATTGGTATTCTAAGGAGGTTCGAGATTATCGACTGTAGAAATATGACTACACCTATAATCAACAATCTAAAGAAGTTGAGTACTTCGGATTCAGAGTTAGTGGATCCCACTTCGTGTAAGCAGTTGATTGGTTCTTTGATGTATCTAGTCAACACTAGGCCAGATATATGCTTTGTTGTGAACACCCAGGAAAATTCAGATGGGCGCAAATTCAGGTTTTCATGGGAAGATTTTACAAGTTCTAATTTTGCTGTAAAAATTCAGTATTTTCTCTGTGGGCCATTTCCCCAGTTAAGGGAACCCTCATTATTCAACTAATAAAATTGGAGGGTAATTGGAGGGTTTTTTGTTGTGTGAAAGATTTCCTCTCTATGTGTGCTTCCGCTATTTATTTTTCTGTTAAAATTCCAGTGTGTTTTACATTCAGTAATTGCAGAAATATTTTCTAGGTATAAAAATTGCTAGGAAATTAACACCAAATCTGGAATTAAGAAATTAACACCTTGCAGGTGTTGACCACTGGAGTGGCACCTAATGATAATGAGAAGACTTCATGCCCAAGGATTAACCATAAGACATTTGTACCATGGGATATCATCAGATAGCATCAGTTCAACAGAGTTTTTAAACTCTACTTCTACTTCTTATCATTTTCTCTTGTACCCAGATTCCACGCCCTATGGGGAATTGTAATAAGTGATGCTAGTAATGATGAGTTTTGAGTCAGTATTGAGTCTGTAATGGGCCTAGGTAGCCTGGGACCTTGCCAACAAGTGAGTATTACTAAGGGAGGTTTTTTTTACTTGGTTGATTATCAACTCCCTACCAGGAGTTAATAATTAATTGATTTTTTTCCTCCAATTTTACCCCAAAGCCGGAGTACGGCTTGATGGTGAGGCCTTGGGTGAGTCCTAGTGTCTAGAGTCAATGTATATTACCATACTAGATCACACAAAAAATTTCGTTGAATTTGGTTAGATCTAAGTAGTGATTTTTTAATTTTGTAGATTTCCCGCAAGTCGAAAATTGCAATAAAAATTGTAATTGAATTGTAATAAGTGTTGTCTAAAGAAGTTGTATGGGGTATGAATAATCAAAATTACACCTCTCACGCTCAACTTTCTACTATGACACTTTGAGGGGTTAAAAATGTATTTTGAACCCTCAAAACCTACTTTTCCTAAGTTTAGTGGGAAATCTGTCAATTAATTAAGCCAAAAATTAAATAAATGGAGAAAAATAAATATCCACACATGTTAAATGAGGTGGAAATGAGAAAGAAAATTATGGAGGAGTTAAAGTGGAGTCCCAAAGTGATGTGGACTCCTAAAATCAAAGAAAAGGCATGTGCTCAAATAAAATTGAATTTGCGACATTAAATAAGAGTTGCTTGCTTGGAAATTCGAATTTGTGAAGTTAGTGCATATTTGGGAGGATTTGGGAGAATATTTGGTGGAGATTTTTGTGGGAAATTGTCCCCACATGGGTTACCAACCATATAAACATGTCATCATAAAATTCGAATTTGGCACATAAGGGAAGAAGAAAATGATGTCCACTTGCCAGAATTCGATTTTTACACTTGGCATTGGAGCTCCACTTACCAAATTCGAATTTGCCTTGAGATCTCCTCTCTCTCACCACTTGGTATATGGTTCTTCATTGGGATTTGCTCCCAACTTTCTATATAATGGAGCTATGAGCTCTCATATTGAATATTGTTTTACTAGCTATTGTGCTTGCGGAAGCACTGCTGCCTTGCACACTTTCAGAAATATCGATAAAGACTTTGGGGTTTCATTCATAAGGTGCTCCTCCTTTTGGGGTGTGATGAATTGTTGATCATTGGTATAATTCCTTTTACTCATGCTTTGATTTAATTTGTTTCCATATGCTCTTGTAGATTTGTTAATGTAGAGTTATCTTACATTGACATTTGATTTAGGAGTATGCTTTAGGTATAGAATGCTCTAGTTGGTTTCAAATAAATCTCTAGAGTTTCTTATCATTGTTTATTGTTGGATCTATATGGAACTAATTCTTGACTGAAGTTTTGTAGAGGGAACATCTTGTTGGGATCAAAGAATCAAGTGTTGGGGGAAGTCTTTGGAGAGACCAACCCACTCTTGATACATTCTCAAAGGAGCTCTCATTTGTTCTTTGAACTTTCATAGTCTTATCTTACAAAGTGGTTTTGCAGGGGTTTGAGACATAGCTTGTATACAAGCCGAATACTTCTAAATTTGAATATCTTTTAAAACATTATACTTCATTGCTTTCATTTGCTATCTAAGAGCTTGAAGATGACTAAGCAAAGAGGAAAGTTTACTCGAACTCTTTGGCTTAGCCCTTTGTAAATTGTTGTGCAATATTTTGTAATTTTATCTATCTAATATTTGATTGGTTTTGTAGCCCTCTTTCCGAACTTTTTCTTGTGACAGCTTGAGTGGACAACTACAGGAAATTACTAACAAGTTGTTGCAGAACCTTTGGGCTACGAATTTCAAATGAGGAGGATAACTCTCTCTTCTTTGGTTGTGGGAATTGAAGGGGCTTAGCTTCTCTTCTCCTTTTGTAAAGTTTGAATTCTTTTGAGTTTTTTTTTTTTTTTTTTTAAATTCTCACCGAGGAAAAGTCTATGGTCTCAATATTTGTAAAGACTTTCCTTGGTTTAGAAAAGGCCTCATGGTCATTTCATTCTTGTAAAATTAATAAAATTTCTGTTTTTGTTGTGGGAGCGTGGGTTTTACCCATTGGCATCCCTATCTCTCCATTTCAAATGAGAGAATTTGTAGATGGATTGACTTAGTGGTTTTGACATTTCCATTTTCTTTCACATCACATATGCATGCTCTAATTGAGAAGTAACACAAATCGCATAGTCCTTTAATTTCTTAATTTGCAATCTCATTTGCCATCACTTACTTATGTTTTGTGATCTATTTCTCATTTGGATAAGTTTCACAATATACTACAAGTAAAGAAGCATAGCACTTTCAATTTATGGCAACTTGAGTTATTGTTCTAACTATGAAGCATATTTAATTGAATCATCTCCATCTTTTACATAGCACTTGCAAACTCACTTTCATATCATTTAGACATTTCACTTTTCATACTAGACTTGCATCTCTAAAATTTACCTACAACTTAAGTTGGTTGAATAGACGTTTTAGGGACCCTCTACCTCTATGGACTCCTCACTGTGAGATCCAAATATTTGAACGAGGGTGAGGTCTATGGATTAGAGTTCAATTGTAACCTTGTTTTAGAACTAATTAATAAAATAACCCAAGAGCACTATCTCATCACATTTACTTGCAAAGTTCCCAATTTTTTTGCTATCTTGACGGTTTAAAGATTCACATGCGAATATTATCTCAAGAAGAACTTTGGATGCAAGCATTTTAATTCCTTAAATTTTGCAACAAGTTAAATCCTATGGTACTTGGAAATTTGCTTACTTTTGCAACTTCATTGCATGTTGTCATTTTAATGATCATTATGCTTATGGATGATTGATATATCTCGTTTCATTGGCAAATACCCTTATTTGGTGTTGCAAATTTAATTGCATGTTGTGATCTTGGTCTAACATTTGAGTTTTTATATCATCTCATTTACATTCTCCAAAAGTAGAACACTAAATGTTTCCTTATGAGCAAGATAGTTTCTCATGCTTTGATTCATAGATCTATTTATCTTGAGAGCATTTCTGATATCTTGTGCTAACAGTCTTTTGTTTCCATTTCAGGATTACTGCGTTCTCATCTCTTTGAGCATTTCTTTTACTTTTGAGCACGTTATTTGTAAAGGCACTGGTTAAATGGTTTGTCATTATTTCAAAGTTGCTCATAAATGTTCATGAATCTTCAAAAGTAATCCAATCTCACTCTAATATTCTCCTAGAAAACTCACATTTTTAACTTTTTAGTTCTTTCTTTAAAGACCAACTCACCTCCATAGCTGTCCAGGGCTTAACTTTAACCTGAGAGCTCCAAAACAGTGACCCCCTTCTGAGTTCCTTTCCACCAACCACACCTTGTGGGGTTAAAGGCTTTTCCCGTTAATTGTAGGTAGTGTAGGCGGCAAGCAAACCTAGGAGATAGCTTAAATGGAGAGAGTCGGGAATAAGTGACAACCCCTTCTCTGAATTCCTTGCCACCAACCACACCTTGTGGGGTTAAAGGCTTTTCCCGCTAACTGTAGGTAGGTGTAGGCGGCAAGCAATAACATTTTTTGGCATCGTTGCCAGGGACAAGTCTTCTTGTGCCTGAGAAAACGACTAACTTTAAGTTTTGGCATATTTGAATTTTAGATTTAGATTCTTGCTCCAGTGGCGACTCCACCTAATTTTGCAAGAGTTTCTACTAGGAGAAATTCAAGTGGTCTAGTTAGCCTCTCTCTTGATCCCGAAAGGGTTTTTAGAGAGAGGTTAAATAGACTTTCTCATAGTAGAGCTCTTGCTAGTCTTGGGCAAGAGGCTATTTCTGACATTCATTTGTTGTTTCAAGAACAAGTTGAGCCTAACATCATGAATTATCTTTTTGCTCCTTGTAACTTTACTAACATTAATGGCTATCCTCACAATATCCCTGACAAGGCTATTGAAAGGTTGCCTTCTTTTCAAGGTAACAATGCCATTAGCGCTGCATCACATGTGAAGAACTTTAATGTTTGCATCTTTAAGTGCTGTAACGTTGCTAACTATGAGGATGTAAAGATGAGGCTTTTCGTTCTCTCATTGGAAGAGGATGCTCTTGATTGGTTCACTGAGCAACCTGCTAACTCATATGATTCTTTACAAGTGATTGTTAATGCTTTCATGGGAAAGTATGGAGAGAGAAGAGAGAATAGTCATTTGATCAGTGCCATTAGCACCATGAAGAAAAATGAGAATGAAACCATGGAGGAGTTTAACAAGAGATTCAATGAATTGGTTAAAAGCATACCTACTACTATTAAACCTCCTGATGAATTTCTCTTATTTTCCTATCTGGATTTTTTGGTGTTGACACTGCTTATGAGTTGAGAAGAAAGGAGCTTGCAACTTTGGGTGTAGCTCAAACTGAAGCCTTGAAAATGGAGACGGCCAGAAAGCAATCAGGAAAATCTGAGATTCCTGGTTTCACTAGAGGGCCATCGAAATCGAATGATTCCAAAGGCAAGGCCAAGGAAGAGGCTACCCATGATCCTATTAAGGAATTAACTCAACTCATCAAGAGCATGCAAGCAAACCACACTAAAGAAATGCAATCCATGCAAAGTAGGTTGGTGGCCATGGAAAATCGCAAGTGCAAAGATTCCAACCTAGGCCAAATAATGGATGGCAAAAGAATAAAGGCCCCCAACAAGATTATAGGCCTCCAAATCCATTGGAATCCACCAACATGGTAGATCAAATTCCCCCTTTTTGTAGGCCATGTAATGAGTTCCATGAAGAAGCCACATGCCCATATGTAAAGAGAATTATGGAAGGTAGCATGTTGGGAGATGAATATGTAGGAACTAGTGGTCAAATCAATATGTTCTCCATGGAAGATCAAATATACATCATTGAAAGAAATCAGGAGATTGACCATAGTCCTAATAATCTTGGGGTTGACAATATGATTGCAAATTTTGACAAAGTCACTAAGATTTTTGGGGAAAAGCCTACATCTGGACAGATTCTTGCTATGGAAAAACACAAAGGGATGACTTATCAGAGAAGGGATATTCAAGACCAGAATAATCACAAAAAAAATTCTCCTCCTACTTCAGAATTAAACTTTGACTTGGGAAATTGGGTGAATAATGCAAAATTTTCTATCCCAGTGACAGAGCTTTTAAAGATACCATCTCAAAGGGCCAAGTTACTAAGTGCAATTGAAGTTACTCAAAGGGAAGAAAAGCCTAATAATGAACAAGAAGATGAAGAAATTCTATTGAAAAGTATGAACTGTTATGTGGGGAACGAAGATCATCTACCATTTTATGTTTCTTTGATAGTGAATGATCGTCTTTTACACAACTGCATGCTTGATTCAGGGGCTTCATCAAATGTCATGACCAAGAAAGTCATGGAGCAACTAAATTTAAGGGTATCTAGGCCCTATCACAACATATGTTCAATGGATTCTAAAAGAATTGAAGTGTGTGGGATAATTAAAGATTTACAGGTTTTCCTAGCTGCATACCCAAACAGAATAATGACTATGGATATTGTTGTGATAGATGTTCCCGATTCATGGGGAATGCTCCTATCAAGAAAATGGGCATCAGATTTAGGTGGTAGCCTTCAAATGGATTTATCATATGCCACCATCCCCATGCCAAATGATACCTTTGTCAGACTTGATCGGGAGTTAGAGAAAATATATCATGTTGAGGATCCAAGGAGACCCAACAATGAGATTATCTATAGATCATGCCAGACAGGAAGTGATGTTGTGTTGACAAATTTTCTTCCCCCCTTAACAAAACGGATTCAAAATGAAGAGATTAGACATAGCTCAAAAGGCTTGGGTACTTCAAATCTTCCATTAGAGCATTTTCAAGACAGAGTTGTAGGATTGACAGTAATTGCATCATCATCGCCATCCCAACTAACCAAGAAGAAAAGAAAAAAACGAAAAAAGAAAAATGATATAAAAAATGAATCACCAATTTTGAGCAGGATCAAACCTCAATGCATCAAAAGTCGAAAAAGGAAAAGGAAGAGGTTTGGTGTATCTGATGGCCACAAACAGGTTAACAGTGGGGCAAGTCATAGTCCTAAGATAGTCAGAATTGGCCAAGGCACATCAGAGAAAGAGCCTATGGATTTGCCTGTGAGTAGGCAGGTTCTCAAGATGGATTTCACCGAAGACATTTGATGCCATGGGGCATCCCGTGTATCATATTCCTAACCCTATCCCTTGTAAATTTTGTTTAAGTAGTTTTATTTCATGAATAAATTGTTATTTATGTTTCCTAGAATAAATTTCCATTTCTGTACTAGATTTTATTTGATGTTATTTTGAATGGATACTGCTAATATATATCTTTGGTCGGTGGATGCAGATTCCAGGTTCTTGCACACTATCACTTCATATCTAGCATGCATCCCCATATGGAGCCAAATGTTGACCACTGGAGTGGCACTTGATGATAATAAGAAGACTCCATGCCCAAGGATGAACCAGAAGACATTTGTACCATCAGATATCATCAATTCAACAGAGTTTTTAAACTCTATTTCTACTTCTTATCATTTTCTCTTGTACCCAGATTCCACGCCCTACGGGGAATTGTAATAAGTGATGCTAGTAATGATGAGTTTTGAGTCAGTATTGAGTCTGTAACAGGCCTAGGTAGCCTGGGACCTTGCCAACAAGTGAGTATTACTCTGGGAGTTTTTTTTACTTGGTTAATTATCATCTCCCTACTAGGAGTTAATAATTAATTGAGTTTTTTCCTTCAATTTTACCCCAAAGCCGGAGTACGGCTTGATGGTGAGGCCTTGGGTGACTCCTAGTGTCTAGAGTCAATGTATATTACCATACTATATCACACAAAAAATTTCGTGGAATTTGGTTAGGTCTAGGTAGTGATTTTTTAATTTTTTAGATTTCCCACAAGTCGAAAATTGCAATAAAAATTGTAATTGAATTGTAATAAGTGTTGTCTAGAGAAGTTGTATGGGGTATGAGTAATCAAAATTACACCTCTCACGCTCAACTTTCTACTATGACACACTTTGAGAGGTTAAAAATGTGTTTTGAGCCCTCAAAACCCACTTTTCCTAAGTTTAGTGGGAAATCTGGCAATTAATTAAGCCAGAAATTAAATAAATGGAGAAAAATAAATATCCACACATGCTAAATGAGGTGGAAATGAGGTGGAAAATTATGGAAGAGTTAAAGTGAAGTCCCAAGGTGATATGGACTCCTAAAATCAAGGAAAAGACATGTGCTCAAATAAAATTGGATTTTTGGCATTAAATGAGAGTTGCTTACTTGGAAATTCGAATTTGTGAACGGCAAGCGATAACATTTTTTTGCGCCATTGTCGGGGACAAGTCTTCTTGTGCCTGGGAAAACGACTAATTTTTAGTTTTGGCATATTTGAATTTTAGATTTAGATTCTTGCTCAAGTGGCGACTCCACTCAATCCTAATTTTGCAAGAGTCTCTACTAGGAGAAATTCAAGTAGTCTAGTTAGCCCCTCTCTTGAGCCTGAAAGGGTTTTTAGAGAGAGGTTAAATAGACTTTCTCATAATAGAGCTCTTGCTATTCTTGGGCAAGAGGCTGTTTCTGACATTCATTTGTTGTTTCAAGGACAAGTTGAGCCTAACATCATGAATGATCTTTTTGCTCCTTGTAACTTTACTAACATTAATGGCTATCCTCACAATATCCCTGACAAGGCTATTGAAAAGTTGCCTTCTTTTCAAGGTAACAATGCCATTAGCGTTGCATCACATGTGAAGAACTTTAATGTTTGCATCTTTAAGTGGTGTAATGTTGCTAACTATGAGGATGTAAAGATGAGGCTTTTCGTTCTCTCTTTGGAAGAGGATGCTCTTGATTGGTTCACTGAGCAGCCTGCTAACTCGTATGATTCTTTACAGACAATTGTTAATGCTTTCATGGGAAAGTATGGAGAGAGAAGAGAGAATAGTCATTTGATCAATGCCATTATCACCATGAAGAAGAATGAGAATGAAACCATGGAGGAGTTTAACAAGAGATTTAATGAATTGGTTAAAAGCATGCCTACTACTGTTAAACCTCCTGATGAATTTCTCTTATGTTCCTATCTAGATTCTTTTGGTGTTGACATTGCTTATGAGTTAAGAAGAAAGGAGCCTACAACTTTGGGTGTAGCTCAAACTGAAGCCTTGAAAATGGAGAGGGCCAGAAAGCAATCTGGGAAATCTGAGATTCCTGGTTTCACTAGAGGGCCATCGAAATCGAATGATTCCAAAGGCAAGGCCAAGGAAGACACTACACATGATTCTATTAAGGAATTAACTCAACTCATC